>JAUZST010008397.1:0-13589 GCA_034779995.1 Parotocinclus haroldoi
CTATAATTTAATATACATTTAGTATTTGTCTAATTAACATCTAGGCCGCCCATGGAGGATGGGTCCCCTGTTGAGTCCTGGTTCCTCCCAAGGTTTCTTCCTACCATTTTGGGGCGTTTTCCCTGCCACTGTCGCCCTGGGCTTGCTCAACTTGGGATCGGCCTTTTAAATAATTGTATTACTGTAAAGCTGCTTTGAGACAATGTTACGTTGTAAAAAGCGCTATATAAATAAAATTGAATTTAATTGAATTGAAGCTTGCGCTACTAAACATTAGATCACTTACAACTAAAGCATTGATCATGAATGAGATAATTACTGACCAGAAACTTGATATACTCTGTTTAACAGAAACATGCATTAGACCTAATGATTATGCAGCTTTAAATGAAGCTAGTTCCCCGGGTTACAGCTACATTCATCAATCCCGGAAAAATGGTAGCAGAGACGGTGTAGGAATAATATATAATGCAAAACTAAGCATCACTCAAAAGTCAGGACGTGCATTCTCTTCCTTTGAGGCACTTATTGGAAATGTAACCTGTGTAGGCCAAAATAAATCTATTCAGCCAATCTCAGTAATTATTTACAGACCACCAGGACATTACTCAAAATTTCGTACTGAATTTGCAGACTTTGTCTCAAATCTAATCATCTCTCTAGATAAGGTGATAATAGTTGGTCACTCCTAAAGAAGATATTTCAGACCATTACTTAATTACATTTAAAATTCAGCTAAACCTTAATATGCCCACTCTGGAGAGGTATAGCTACAAACACAGATACAGCAGATGTCTTAATAGATAAACTTATAGATTTAACATTCACTAGTTCACTGTCTGACCCTACAGCCATTGATCAGGTAACTGAACTTCTAGAGACGGACTGCCTCAGCACATTGTATAAAGTAGCTCCTTTAAAAAGAAAACTTATTAGAGGAAAGAAATTAGCTCCCTGGTATAATGATATTATTCACATTTTAAAACAAGACACTCGAAAACTAGAACCCAAATGGCATCAAACTAAACTAGTAGTGTTTCAAATAGCATGGAAGGAAAGTCACCTGACCTATAGAAAAGCTTTTAGTAGTGCTAAATCAGCTTATATCTCTATCTTAATAGAAAATAAGAATAATCCTAGATTCTTATTTAGTACTATAGCTAAGTTAACTAGCAAAAAGACAAACTCAGGCTCTTGTGCAATGTCAATATATAGTAGTAATGATTTTATGAAATTATTCAATGAAAAGGTCAAAAATATTAGACTACATATCAACACTAACTTAAATCAGAATAATTCTATAACTAATGTGGTCAACAACTTAAATATTTCTGATAAAAATTATATTCTAGTGATATTCTAAATTAGAATATGTCAGTTCTGTAAATAAGACTGAATTAGTCACACTAATATCCAAATCAAAATCTTCAGTGTTCTTTTGAGAACTTGTTAAAACAAATTCCACCAGGAATTTTTTAAGCCGTTATTAAAAATAATCAACTCTTCTCTTAGCACAGGTTATGTACCCAAATCCTTTAAATTAGCAGTAATCAAACCCTCTAATTAAGAAACCGGACTTAGAATCGAATCAGCTCTCTAACTATAGGCCAATCTCAAAACCTTCTTTTATTAGTGAGAAAGATACGTTTTTTACTCTTTTTCTTAGAAAGAGTAGTAGCCCAGCAGTTATGTTCATACCTACACAGGAAAAACATCCATGAAGTCTATCAGTCAGGTTTTAGGTCCCATGACAGCAGACAGCACTGGCTAAAGTGATTAATGACCTCCAAGTGGCTTCTGATCAGGGTTATGTATCTTTGCTTGTGTTGCTTGACCTTAGTGCAGCTTTTGACACCACTGATTAGATGATTCTACTCCATAGACTCGAAAATGTTGTTGGACTTAAAGGAACAGCTCTTTCCTGGTTTAGAAAGATCTTATCTGTCTGAACGTTATCAGTATGTTGATAAAGGAGACGCCTCTCAGCCATGTAGTGTAAATTTTGGTGTTCCACAAGGTTCTGTTCTAGGCCCTTTACTTTTCTCACTGTATATGCTGCCTCTAGGTAAACTTATTCATGAATATGGTATCAGTTTCCATTGCTATGCCGACGACACATAACTGTATGTTTCAGCAAAGCCAGATGAAAGACATCTGGTTCCTTTTAAGGTTTCTTCTTTAATCTCAGGGAGTTTTTCCTTTCCACTGTCGCCATTGGCTTGCTCATTAGGGACAAATTGGGACAAATATAATTCAATTGTTTACACTTGTTTATATATCAATGTAAAGCTTCTTTGTGACAATGTATTTTGTAAAAAGCGCTATACAAATAAAAATGAATTGAAATAAATATGACAAAACAAATTTCTTGCAATAAAGCTTTCATAAAACTGACATATTATAGACATTTCTGACATTTTAGATAACTCCAAACTTAAACTGCATTTGAATAACTTATAAAAGCAATTGTAGTGGTAAGTCACATTATTAGCATATCAATCAGTATCTCTGGATATTTGTGTGTGCATGTAAACCTTCTGACACTGGTGTTGGATTCACTCCTGAATGTTTGTATGTGGAATGTTGGAGTGTTAGAGAGTAATATATAGTGTCTTGCCACTAAGCTAGCGATCTCCAAGAAAGATTCTTGTTCAAATAAAAACAACTACCTAAAGATATATAGCCCAACGTGGTAAGTTGGTACTATGTTAATTTGATTAGTTGAGCATAAATTAGCGAATATTTTTGTTTGTAAATAGTTTTGTGCATATTTGTTTCTATAATTATGTTTTAACACGTGATTTTGTAGTACCCTGTATAACATGCAGTTTAACTGCTATTGGCTTAAATATATATTTCATATGGTTTAAGGTCTAAATGTTTCTTATGTTATTGGTAACACCTGGTCTGAATTAAGCATAAGGTTATTTTGAAGTGTATTAAAAGATATTTTCATAGGTCTGTCAGGATCGAATAATCTCAGCACTTTCTTAAGCTGTTGCCATGCTTTTTCTTGTTCCAATTCTATCCATTTTTTCTTTTCAATTAGCTGTCTCAGTGGTGCAAAGAGATTGGAGTATTAACTTTCCGATATACTTGATCATCCCCATGATCTTCTGTACGTCTTTCCTGCACTGATTCTCTGTATATTTTCAGTGTCAGATATTTTCTGCTGATGATGTCTTCCACAAATGTTCGTTCAGACACGTCCAGGTGACATTTGCCCCTCTTCAGTTTCAGGTTTGCCTTTTGTGTAGCTTTGTGTGCTCTTCCTTTACGACTTTCCGCATAATGATGTCATCCATGGACATGCCAACACCTTCAATATGTTTTTGTCAACCAAACTTCATCTTGAGTTCAAGTCTTAGTGCAGTTGTGCAGATGTAATGTTTTATTCATATAAATAATATGTTTCTAAAATAGTGTTAGAATGGGTTAAAAAATAAGTAAAAATCTAAGGGAGAGTCACTTTGAAAGGGGGGGGGGGGCTGTCTCTTATTCGTGACACTCGGATGCATGCTTTTTCCCTTATTAGTTTGTAATGATACCTGAAAGGAGAGGTCTGTGTAGCAGAGCTGAGCAATTAAAATGAGTGTTAAGCATTAAAGATTGTGTATTGTAAACATACAGTGGTGTTGCGACCTTGCTCCCCATGGCTCCCACCTGATCCAGATCAGCACCAGTTTGGTTGCCATAGGTTCTTTGCGACAAAGTACTGTTCAGTAGTGAGTCGGAATGTACTTTGTTTTGTTGTTTTCTTCTTTTGCATAAAGTTCTATAAATAGCTATGACTTATTTGTTAAAAGAGAGTGATGAGGGCAGCTTTGATGTCATTTTTATGAGAGTTAGGCTTTTTAGGGAAGCTGCTGAAACTTCCTTGAAAAGAGCAGGTTTTGCAGAGTTGCCTGTTTTCTGTTCAACACTTTTACCTACTAATCATATTGACCAGCCCACTGATTACACTACTCTCAATGAAACTTTAACAAACCCAGCTATCGGTAATCTCATCACCAAAATAGACCAGGAGATAGGCAAGTCTATCGCTACAGAGAAGCAACAAAGTAAAACACCACTTAGGATACCAGCTTATATGCCCATTCCCTTAGTCAGACTCCAAAGCTCACAGATCCTAGTGCCAAAGAAGCACCTTATTATAGGGGAGATGGCACTGATAAGTACACAATTCGTGAATAGGAGGGATTAATGGATACATACTTAAGAAGGAACAGTATTCCCAATACTGGAAAACACTTATGAAATGCAGTTTAAGTTCATAAAGCAAGGGACATTGTAAAGATCACACTGCATATTAACCCATCATTGAGACCAAGTAACAAACCTAAAGTAATTATTAATATACTCAAGCAACACTTTAGTGAGCTCTCATAATTGTCTATGCCTCTTGCTGATTTTTAGAATACCATACCCACTACTGGAGAGAGTGCAATGGAATACTGTATTAGTTTGAATAGTTCAGTCAATGCATCTGATGAACGTCACGAAAGACACGGTCGCAAAGTAACCATGATGTTTGTAAAACACTGTCCAGATCCAGGCCTTGCAGCAGCTTTTAAGTTCAAAACTGCCGAAAAATGAATTGCTGCTGAAGTGCAGCTTGATGAGCATCAGAGGGAGGTAAAGGCACAGATGCTGACAAAACCCAGCCGGATAGTTCCACCAAAGCGAGTACAAGCCTATTGTCAATTCATTGTGGAGGAAACAGAGATTCCTAGTACCTATATGCCACCAGCTGAAAATGCTAATGTGTAATCAGTAATATCCCCAGAAGCACCTTCTAAATCTGTAACTGAGGAAAATTGCAACTAAAGTACTGATTCTCTAACAAGGTTCACACTGTCGTCAGCATAGACTGTGCTTTAGATGTTTTCGACCAGGTCACATCAACAGAGAGTGTCAGACTAAAACCAGGGTGTGTGTGGGTAAATTGGATTATACCCTCACCCTTGATGATCCAGATTTAGCACTTGTATGCAGGCAAAAATAAAGCCATGTTAGATTGTTGTATGCTACAAAACACACAGAAAATACAGCCATTTAATGAATTGTTTTATGCTCCTGTCACCATAGTGACGAGTATCAACTGCAAAGGATGTTAGATTTGGGTTTCATGGCCTGTACCCTAAGTGTTGTTGTTGTGGAAGAAAAAACATTGGCAGCAGGTCTCCTTTCTGAAACTAAACTATGAAGTGAGCAAATGGTCTTAACTGGATGTGATGGACAGCGACACAGTCCAAGTGCGTTTATAATGTAGAACTTAAGCTCTATGGAATGGATTATGTAGTTCCAGTATTAGTGATTATAAGCTCAAATGTGATCAAGAAAGTTATGCATTTAATGAAAAGGAATGATGCTTACTGGCAGAAAGTCTTATGTAATGGCCTTTAATGCTTTTCCGAATGTGATTTCTGGATATGATGGCAAGTGTGACACGCTGGAGAGGTGAAGAGACACCCAGTAAAACTGGTACTGTGAATTTGACACAAGCTGTGACTCTTTTGCCCAGACACGAACATTTAGTTTGAGGAATATTCCCCAGTATTTCTCCTATATGACCATTAAGCACAGTGATCGCTGAGCCCGCCAGATCCAGACCAGTACCCTTGTGGGGAAGGTGATCACACCTATGATCACTTTGAAAGGAAACTGTAAATTTGCTGATGTTGCTATGTTGTTGGCCATGTTTGGCTGTGGAAGATTTTGCATTGTTCCAGGGGGCATGTCAAAGAGAACAACTAAATTCAACCAAGAAGTCTCTAAACATGACCTTGACTGACGCTGAATTGAAAGAGAAACTAGCTGGTATTGGATTAACTGATATTGATATTGGGTTCTGTTAAGCGAGTGACCAAATTAAAGAGTTTAGTCTTGATTTAGTCTTCTTTGTCTTTAGATGCCTCCTTGGTTGGGCTTACTATCACAAGTCCCAGCTAATGAAGATCGAGCATGCCCTGTTGCATCTGTGAGCAGACTTTGAGTCGTTCACAGAAGAAGATACCCAGCCCACAGGCTTGAATTCTTGGTGCTTAAGTGGAGTATTTGCGAAAAATTCAGCCATTGGCTGAAAGGCCATTCTTTTACAGTATGGACAGACAATAATCCATTCACATACATTATGACAAAAACAAAGTTAGATTCTTGCGATTGTTGCATTCCTGCCGGTTGTTATGTGAAGCTGTAGCTGTAGAGGAGGGCAATGTCCAAGATGCTCTTCATTTGAGAGTTCAGTACCATCTGGTCAGCATGAGGTAGCCTGAATTACAACCAGTGATTCAAAACATTCTTTTGATCTTGATGCTGTCAAAGCAATTTCTCAAGTTCACTAACACTAGTCGTTTGATTTTGATGAACTCCTCTACAGTCAAGAGGAATCCTGTAATTCCAGAATCATTCTGTTTGTTATTAAGAAGCAAGTTCCTTAAGCAGTGGGATAGACTGGAAGTGCATGATGGAGTACTTTACAGGAAAGTGATCTATTAACCAGACAAAAAAAGTTGCAGTATGTTTTACCTAGAAACCTGAAAGACCATTCCTTAAAAGCGGCTGCATTTAGCAGGACACCAAGGCACGGCCAGGACTCTTTATTTCACCAGACAGTGTTTCATTTGGTGTGAAATGGGACATGATGTACATTAATGTATATTAGTACATTAAACACTGCCAGAGATATGTATTCTAGGAGAGACAGCTGAGCTGGCTGCACTAGTGTTAGGAGTGTGCCGATTCCTCCTGTGGCCACCAGGGAGAATCGTGCCATTCCACAAATTACCTCCAGCAGCCACCAGATGCTGCGTGTCGTCTCGGTAATTTCCCTCTCTCACTTGCTTTCTCCCCCTCGCCTGCTCAGCCAGAGAGATTTGCATAGAGACTCTTCATTGAGATCTTCCACGACGTCATCACGTCGAACCAATTCTTTCCATCTTTAGCGTGCGCAAGCCACTCTTTTTTAAGAAAAGAATATATTTTTGTTCTTTCTTTAAAAAAAAAAAAGGAAAAGAGAAATACATAAAACATACATGCTTGCTGAGCAGTGTTTTTTTTTTTTCCCCACTTCCATATTTATTCTTTTGTTTGAGTTCTGCATCCTGGTGGCTCTTTAGTTTGTCCTTTTAATTCCCCTCTTCATGTTCCATCCTGGGAAGCGCCGACCTCGTGATAGTGTAGTGGGCTGATACACGGAAGGTCAAAGCGGCGGCGTGTTTGAATCTCACTCTCGGCGGATCGCTCTCAGGCCACATGTTAAATAAAACATATATTCTATCAAATAAAACGTATATTCTAAACTGGGTCACTTATACAGCGCCACTCATTATTATTCCTACTCATGTTATCCCAACTTCCGGGTTAGCTTTCCGCACTTGAGTCTGTCCCGCACACAACATAACAACTAAATCCTCTCGAAAGTATCAGGATTTTTGTGCCCAGAAAATACTGTGGGATAGTGTGTTTTGTGTGTACGGATTTGCAGAACGCATACATAGCGATCAGGGTGCAAACTTTGAAAGCAATCTTAGAGCTACTGAAACTGCCTGGGTTTAAAAATGTATCCTATGGGCAATGGAGAATCCGAAGGGATTAATAAACTCTTGGCAATATGGTGCAAGCATTGCCACTTTAAGACGAGTGTAAATGGCCTCAACAGATTCAAACTCTGACCTTTGCTTACAATGCTACCATTCATAGGACAACTGGGTACACTCCATTTTATTTGATGTTTGGACAGATACCCAGGCTCCCTGTGGACATCATGTTTCAATGAGTGCTCAGGGATCCAGTTGTCACCAGTTATGGCAGTTATGTGAGACAATTTTGGAAGAAGCAGTGAGAAATGCTCAAGAACACAGAATCAAAGAACAAAAGAAGCAAGCAGAGAACTATGATCAAAAGGTCAAGGGTACCTATCTTGAAGAGGATGACAGGGTACTACTTGCCAATAAAGGTGAGAGGAGCAAAAGGAAACTTGCCAACTGTTGGGAAGCAACCGTGCATACTGATGTGGACTGGTACCCTCAAATGCGACATATACAGAGTAGCTGATGAAGAGAGAAATGCTAAAGTGGTACACAGAAATTTGCTACTTGGTGTCAATTTCTTGCCTGTTTTGACTCTCTTTTGCAGATTCGTTCCTCTCTACTTTGGTCCCCTTGTCTGGATTTATTCTGAAAATGCACCCGTTGAGACAGAAGTACATTTGACTGCAGTTACAAGCGTAACCCTAAACATGTTTTATTTATGTCAAGGTAGCAGTCGCAAATAAGTTGTGTGTCTCTGGAAGATCCTGTCAGTGGTCATTGCTTCTGGTAAGTTCTGTATATATTATCATAAGGGTATTTATAATTATTAGGGCCACCTTCTAATTTGGCTATAACAGAATATTGAGGGTAATCAACTGTTTCCCAAATCAAGCAGGTGTTATATAAATGTGATTTTAAAATTATTGTGAACTTCTCTGTTAATAAGAAGTGTATTTTCTTTGTTCCATGTCCTCTCAGTAATCCTATGTCGAAATTGTAAAAACTGTTACAATTCATATTCAAGAAGATCATGCCTTTTGAATCACTATAAACTTGATCATCAGCATTAATGGCGGGCCATGCTTATCTCTGTACATATGAGAATTGTTTATGTACATGCAAGACCTGGAAAGCGCTTTTGACCCATCTAAGCAAATCCCATCCTGCCCAACAGTCATCACAGAAGGTTATTTTTTCACTGTTCAAGTGCCACATTTGTGAAAACAATCAACTTTCCAATGAGACTAACTATTTTCGACACATTGGACAACATCTAAAAAATCATGAATCTGTGACTTGTTTGTTTGCTGGCTGTTCATACAGAACAAATCTATATGGAGCTTTCAATACTCATAAATGGAGAAAACATACTCCCCACACAATTAAGGATTTAAAGCCTGGAATTGTTCATGAACCCGTTGATAATATTGTTGATAATATTGTTGATAATATATCAGTGGAAGGAACAATCGACAAACAGTAAATAAAAAGACGTTTGACAATCAGAGACAAGAAATTGTGCACAAGAAGCTGCATTTTTCAGATGCAAGAGGTATGTTTTCATATAAATACTTCATACGTGTTTTTATTGCCTGCTAAATTGATGCATGTCTGTTTGTCAGTTTCGGTCTATGTGAGCCAATTTCTTATGGTTTAGATTTGCAATATACTGTCATTTATTTTTGACAATGTAGGATTTTTGTAGGACAATAATAGTTTAAACTGGTGACTTAGTTTGTGTATTTGCTCTGCTTTTATCTTCGAGGTCAATGCAGAGTTCCTGTGAATTACAACAGTTCCTCTGGAGAGAACGCTTTTTGCTAGCTTTGACAAGCACTCCAGCAGGAAAAGGCAGGAATTGTGAAGGAAGGGACTGCCAGCATTTTGCAGGTTTTGGATGAGATACCTATGAATGTCATGTATAAAGTGTGTTTGTGTGTGTGAGAGAGTGAAATAATGTGAAATAATAGTAATTCTTCATACTCAGACTGTGGACATCAACATCAGAAGAGAATGCATCCTGAATGCATCTGTAATAATCTACGTGGGTGAACCTGTTCACCTTATCACCTTATCAGAGCATCCGAGGTAAGGGCCTCTCTCTCTCTCACTCAGGGACAGTTAACACCCTAAGACCATTTTGATATGTAATGAACTGTGGATTGATTTTTGCCTATTCAAAATTAGGGTCTTTACACTCTGTGGGCTTGTAATTGAGAGCTTTCATATAGAATGGGAATGTCACTTTCACACTGTAACTAATGATCAACCAATCGGAATGTACATTTTTTGCACTTCATGTTCCCAGTTTTAACCTTAACCCCTTAACCTATCCTGTAGGTCAGGGGTATCTAGTCTTATTTGCAAATGGCCGGTGGGGCTGTAGGTTTTTCTTCCAGCCAACTGGCAGCACACCTGATTTCATCTGTTTAATCAGTTGATCACTCTTCCAATAACTGATCACACTTGCTTCTGCTTGACTGAAGTGAAACCATGCAACCACATCAACCCATTGAGGATAAGACTGGATACATGGTGGTACCAGGATAAACTGAGAACTGTCATCTAATGTGCACTGCCGCTTGAAGGCTAAATTAATGGGGTGAGGGTGCCTGTGCCTGACACAATATGTAGGCTAGAACACACAATTCAATCCATCAGTCAACCGAAACATTTGCATTAGTTAGCAACATTTGTTTTGGATATTTAAATGATATTAATATTTAAATTCAAATTCCAGACTCCTCAAGGTCTCTGACTTGGGGCCCTGGTAATTCATTCCCACTTTTCACCTCACTATGATGCCCCTGACAGATGTAGAGACAAGCACTGTATTTACACTTCAAGTTTTACCTTTGCAAGAATTCTGGGGTTGCTGCCAGTTCTGAGGGATTACTAGAGGGACAATATAGTCCAGGAGTAGGCTTAAATCCCTGACTGGAATACCAGAAATAAATCTTTAATATCACTACTTTAAAAATCATTTTTTATGTAAGAAAACATTTAAATCTTAGACATCCCCTTAACATTTACCTCAGTATGTTAAATATACATAATTTACTTTAGCATATTGAAAATACTGTTGAAAGGATAAGCTATTATTTTTTTTAATTTTATTATTATTTTTTTTTACTGGTGGCCAGTTATACAATCTATGATATATATAATAAATAGTGAACACTTTCATGTAAAGGTCTCCTAAAATGCTTGATGTAACCCTAATCTTTTTTACAAGTTATAGTGTGCTAGGATGTGGATAATTAGCCCCTTATCTAATATTCCAGTACAAAACTGCTTGGTATGAGTCATAACCACTTCCCACAACTTGATCTTCAATTACATCTCTGAAAGACTGAGGATAAGCTAAAACAAGCTTCCTGGTGATTTCATTAAAGTGTTTCTTCCCTGGTGTAGGGCAGACAGTTCACATCTTTCATGTCCTGTTGGACTTTCTTTGTTTTCAAGCTTCTTTGTAATTTCTGATGACATTTTACTCCAGGCGATCTCAAAACTGTAATGCCAGTTGTTGTCCACTGGACTGTGTCTATCAGGAGTTTGGAGTGAACTTGGGCTAGACAGCAGAGAGCTGAATTGTCTGCATGATATTCAACCGGAGAGGACATATTGCAATAATAATAATTTATATAGTGCCTTTCACCAAGCCTAAGGATGCTTCAAAACAGGTATAACGTAACACAAAACAATTGAAACAACAAGAACCGGACAGTGCAATACAATCAAACACTTATTTTTGCATTCATCACTGGGTCTAAACCTAATTAAACCATAATAATTTGTTAATAATTTTGGGCCTCTCATCAACCAATAACACTTCTTTTTAAAACCCACTTACATATATATTTTATTCTGGCATTCACCAATGCTATTTCTTGGGATTTTGGAAAGAAAATAATCCATACAGGCTAAAGAAATATTAGTTGTAGCAGCTTATTCATAATTAACTGTTTATGCCTAAGACAACAGATCCAATTAATCAAGTCAAATATTTAAATTAATATAACATTTTATCTAAATATAAATAATCATATCTTTATCTATTACTTTTTTCCCTAGACTGTGTTGGGAGGTGGGTGGTCCATCTTGAGCCTTGTTAAGTACACTATAAAAGACATGACCTGTTACCACAAGACAGGACATTACACATTGGACATCGTCCACCTGCTTTTGCTTATTTTGATTAACCATGTCCAGTTCTAAACCGAAAGCAGACATGACCCGTGCATGCCGCAGCAAAGCCTTGCTAGCCACTGAAGCTGTTTCATCGGCCGTTACGGAGGGTAATGTCGTTAATGTTACAGACATCCAGAGTATGGCTCAATTTGGTAATATGCTAGAATCTCTAAAACGGGACATTTGTGAGAAGATTGACGCTTCGATGACGGAACTCCGCAGTGAAGTTGCAGCAGTTCGAAATGAACTGAGAAGTTCAATTGAACCTCTAAAACTTAAAATAATTGCGGTTGAAAACACCATCAAGGACCTGGAACACACGTGCTCCAACCACAGCAGCAAGTTATCCGAAATGGAAGCTACCGTCAATAACCTGAAATTTCAAGTCACTGCGTTAACGGACAAATGTGAGGACTTGGAAGGAAGATCTAGGAGAAATAACATCCGTCTGGTTGGATTACCAGAAGGACTGGAAGAACAACATCCGACTAACTTTCTGACCCAGCTACTAATGGATCTTCTCGGCCTAGATGAGGTCCCGTTGCTAGACAGAGCACACCGCACTTTGCGTCCAAAACCTAAGGTCGGTGAAATGCCACGTCCCCTTGTGATTAGAGTGCACTTTTTCCACATCCGAAATGAGATTCTACGCCGAGCCAGTGAAACCTCGCGTTGTACACCTTTGCGATACCAGAACAAAAATCTGTTCATTTTCGCCGACTACACCACTTCTGTCGCCAAGAAACGGGCAGCCTTCGGAGCAGTGAAACGGCAGCTGCACACCTGTTCTGACATTAAATTCGGTTTACTATATCCAGCCATCCTAAAGATTACCTTACCGGACGGTACTTCACACACGTTTGTTGACCCGAATGTTGCCATGACCTTTGTCAACACCAACTTAAAGAAAACTTAATGATGTGACACAATGAAACAGTTGATCGGCTGAGCGGGTCGGGTGCGTGGTTTTGTATGGTTTAACCCTGATGTGAGTAAGTAACCTCAGTTTAAAAACGTACTGCATTAATGGAATACAATCGAAAGTACTACACGTTAGCTACTTCCTTTCGTAATGTTTAGGAAGTTAGATTTTTTCAGTGTTAGATTAGGCGCACGTCTCGTTTGGAGAGACGCTTCAGCACAGACCTGGGGGGGGGGGTAAGTTTACCGTTTGTGTGTCTTTCGCGATGTTCTTTAAGTTCAGCCCTGGTTGTTGCGTCTTTTGTTCTTTATGCTGTAACGATATGCTAATTTTTCCACATCCAATGTGTTACACCTATTATATAATACTTACTCTCCATAAATGACTAACAGTGCACCCTCCTCCTTAGGAGGTGAGCTAAAATTCTGCAGTTGGAACTGTAGGGGATTAAATCACCCAATTAAACGAAGCAAGGTGCTCCACCATCTTCATAATATAAAGGCTCAGGTTGTCTATCTTCAAGAAACACATTTAAAACCATCGGATCATGTTAGATTGAGAACAAGATGGGTTGGACAGGTATTTCACTCATCTTTTTCGGGGAAGTCGCGGGGGGTTGCAATTCTGATCCATAAATCAGTTCACTTTATTTGTACAGATACCATAAGTGACCCAAATGGGCGCTACATTTTTGTTGTCGGGCAGCTTTGTGGTACTTCTGTAATTCTAGCAAACATCTATGGCCCAAATTGGGACAATGAACATTTCTTCCATTCAGTCTTCTCTAAATTGCCCATTCTTCCAACTCACTCCCTCATTTTGGGGGGAGACCTTAATTGCTGGCTTAATCCCACATTAGATCGTTCTTCCACCAGACACAGGGAGCCGTTAAGGTCAGCTAAAACCATTCAGTCTTTTATGAACGAATTTTCTGTTTCGGACCC
>JAUZST010008398.1:0-13589 GCA_034779995.1 Parotocinclus haroldoi
AATGCAAATGAGAATCATGAGGTCAAAGGAACTGCCCAAGGAGCTCAGAGACAGAATTGTGGCAAAGCACAGATCTGTACAAAAACATTTCTGCATAGAGTTTGCTAAAAACACATGAAAGAGTTTATGAAAAATAAGATTCTCTGGTCTGATTAGATGGAAACTGAACTTTTTGGCGTTAATTCTAAGTGGTATGTGTGGAGAAAATCAGGCACTGCTCATCACCTGCCCTATACAATCTCAACAGTGAAACATGGTGGTGGCAGCATCATGCTGTGGTGATGTTTTTCAGCATAGTAGCATAGAAAGTACAGACATATCCTCTAAAAAAACCTCAGACTGGGCCGAAGGTTCACCTTCCATCAAGACAATGACACACAGCTAAACACACAGCTAAAATAACAAAGGAGTGGCTTTGGAACAACTCTGTGACCATTCTTGACTGACCCAGCCAGAGCCCTGACCTAAACCCAATTAAGAAATCTCTAGAGAGACCTGAAAATGTCTGTCTACCGACGTTCACCATCCAACCTGATGGAACTGTAGAGGATCTGCAAGGAAGAACGACAGAGAATCTCCAAATCAAGGTGTGAAAAACATGACTCAAATGTGTTCTTAAAACTCAAAAGGGAGCTTCTACTAAATACTGAGCAAAGGGTCTGAATACTTATGACCATGTGACATTTCATTTTTTTAAATTTGATTTTAGCAAATGGCTGCAATGAAACAAAGAGTGATACATTTAAAGGGGTCTGAATACTTTTCGTACCCGCTGTATGCTAAAACAGCATGGTCAGCCATACAGGCTACAAAATAACCAAAGTGGCTAAATATTGTAATGGTATAGATAAGATGAAATGAAAACACCAAATTTCATTTTTTCATGTACATGAATTACATTTCTGTTATTTCAGTGCCTGAATTTGCATATTTACATATTTTTATAATATATATTTACATATATACAAATATACAAGACAGTAAATTAATTTAGAAGTAGATTAATTTGGTCAGATACCCTATATCTATACCCATATATATGCATATGAGCTTCCCCTTCGCAACTGGTATCTGGATGGCACTTTTGTGTTAAAGTCACCTTTATCTGTTCATTATTTAATTTATGTAGACGAAAATTCTGCCTTCTGATCCTTTTTAACAAAATGGTCTCTGACTCTATCGTACTATGTAGGCCCCTTTTCCAAAGTCTGGACCAGTGTCTCGAAGGCCAGCAGAGCTAGGCTGCTTAGATTGCCTTGGCCCATTATGTTGCAGGTGTAACACTTAAGCCTTTTTAAACAGGAGAAAATACTTTCTACTCTCAGATATAGCTGCAGTTGTTGCCACTATCGAAAATAGTTTGTACTGAGGCATTGCACTATACAACAACGAACTAACAAAACTGTAATGCTCGCACAAGGATAGCGGACTCAAATGCAGCTTGAAGTGATTTATTGAGTAACAGTAGGCGAAAATCGTAGTCAAACAGTCCGAGGTCAAACACAGCAATGGCAAACAGAACCCAGAGGAAAAAGCAAGGACGAGGTCGGAAAACAAAGTGGAGGTTGAAATAGGGTAAGAGGCGATAGTACTCAAATGGCAAGAGAGGGAACCAAGTTGCTCAGCAAATTGTGAGTGGCGGTGCGCGGTATAAGAAGGGTGCGTGCTGATGATGGAAAATGAGTTTCAGGTGTGTGCATTGTGCATTAGAAGTCTGGAGACGGTGTGCGTGTGATAGGTCGGGTCTGGTCGCGCCAGCAGTCGGTAGGTGTGACCCCCAACCCCCCCAAAGGACCCGTGTTGGGTACTGCCGGAGGTGGCTTGACGGGGAAACCAGCAGAGGAGGTCTTGCGAGGGCGGCCGGGGTGGCGAGGAGCCGGCCGATCAGGGTGGGTAGCATGGAACTCCTCCGTAAGTAGAGGATCCAAGATGTCTTTTGCGTCCACCCAGCATCTTTTAAGGATTTTAGGGTCCAATAAATTTGGGTCGTAGTTTACTACTACCCTGGAGTCCCAAACTAGTCCTCGTGGAGAGCCAAACTTGGTCGCCTGGGTGGAAAATGTGTTCCTGACTCCTCCGTCGGTCTGCCTGGCTACGGTACCTTTCGATGGCCCGCGAGACCTGCTGGTGCACCTGTTCCCAGACCTCTTCGCTTCTCAAGGGGGGCTGGTAACCCAGGACACATTGGAAGCGTGTGAGACCTGTGGACGAGTGGCGGAGGCAGTTCTGGGCAGTTTCGGCCCACGGTAGGAAACGGGACCAGTCCGATGGGTTCTCCGAGCAGTACAGCCGCAGAAACTTTCCCAACTCCTGGTTTACCCTTTTACACTGGCCGTTGGTCTCGGGGTGGTAGTCAGACGTGAGGCTCACCGAGACTCCCAGCTTGTCTAGAAAAGCCGACCACACCGCTGATGTGAACTACGAACCCCTGTCAGTGTGGATGGAGTCAGGAATCCTGAAACAGGTTATCGGAAAAACTTGATTGCTTGGGAGAAGCGATCCACAATGGTGAGAACCGTGGTGAACTCTTGTGATGGGGGAAGATCTGTGACAAAATCTAAAGCCACATGAGACCAGGGCCTCTGAGGGAGAGCTGCTCAATCGTGAGGTGAGCAGCTGCAAGGTGCGGGTTTTGACTGGGTGACCAGAAGAGGGGGACACATGAGCCCAGGTTAGCAGTCAATCGCGAAAACCCGGAGGAACGTACTTTCTATCAGGTGGACAGCCAGGCGGAGGGCGTGCTGTGCTGCGGGCCTTCTCTAGGTCGCATTCAAGGTCCCACTTTACTGCCCCAATGAAGCAGGAGGGGGCAGGATGAGTTCAAGATTTTCGGTGGCCTTTGAGGAGGGTCCGAAGCATCGTGAGAGCGCATCCGCTTTGGTGTTCTTGGTCGCTGGTCGATATGAGAAGGCCATCAAAACGGGCAAAAAAGAGTGCCCGGCAGGGGTTTAGGCTTCTCGCTGCCTTGAGGTATTCTAAATTCTTGTGGTCCGTCACTTGATGCCGACCCCCCTTCAGCCAGAGTCTTCACTCCTCCAGGGCCAATTTGTGGCTAGAAGTTCTCGATCTCCCACGTCATAGTTCTGCTCCACTGATGAGAATTTGTAAGAAAAGAAGGCGACAGGGCGCAATTTGAGAGGTTCCCTGGGTCGCTGGGAGAGTACCGCTCCTGCCCCTACTGAAGAAGCGTCCACCTCCACGGTGAAAGGTCGGTTGGGATCCGGGTGACCCAGGACTGGAGTACGATAGAAGATAGATTTGAGGTCCTCGAAGGTGGCCTTGGCCTCAGGAGACCAGTGGAGGATATGAGGCTTGCCACAAAGGAGGGAAGTGAGTCACTATACGGCTAAAATTCCTAATGATACAAATACAAATTGGCAAATCCTAGGAATCGCTGAAGATCCTTGATCGTGTGAGGGGTGGGCCAGCGCAGGACTGCGGGCACTTTTTTGTTGTCCATGGCTATCCCCATGGGGAAGATGACGTAACCCAAGTAGCAGACTGACTGAGAGTGAAATTGGCATTTTTCTGCTTTTACTCAGAGGTGGTTTTCAAGCAGCCGTTGCAGAACCTGTCGTGATAGGTGATAGAGGGTATAACCTGGACTTGGGCAATGTGGCGTCCTCCAGAAGGTCGATGGCGCAATCATAAGGTCTGTGCAGAGGTAGAGGGGTGGGCATACCTTCTGCAAAGACCGCTGCCAGGTCTGCGTACTCCTGCGGGACGTTGGTCGGAAGTAACCCAGGCTGGTCCTGGGGTAGGACTGCATTCAACTCGAGATCCGGAAGTTGTTGAAGCAGAAGGGGGACCACTTCAGTAGTTCTTTCGCACCCCAGGAGATCGTAGGGTCATGAAGGCGCAACCATGGTTTGTGGGTGTGACAAAAAACGATATTAAACTCAAACATGGAAATCTTGAAATTATGTTAAAACCGAAACAAGGAAATGTGTGTTCTATTTATAGTGTAATTAAGTAATTTCACCAAGCAAATACCCAGAAATATGTTTCAGTTTGTCTTTCGACTTCACTTGCAAAAACTACAATGGGGTTGAGCTACCAATGATTATGTTATGGTGATAGAATCTTTTGACTGATTCTCCAATCATCATGAGGAAGCTCAGTGTCCAGTCCTGCCGAGGCCAGCCCACAGCTCCATTACTCCCAGAGATGCTGAACCTCCGGGGACAGAATCGTGGCATGTCGAGTTTTGAGGCAATAAAAAAAAAACTGTTCCATGTAGTTTCATTGAAGTAAATGGACACTCAGATTCTATGGGTAAATGCATTGACCATAAATCATATAAGAAAACAATTTCTTGAAATTTATGCCATTGGTGCTACAGGAATGTATGAGAAATTAGTCAATTTGGGATAATTAGCTGATTCTTCTGATTAACTTGTTATAATGCATTTGTAGTTAATGAAATGTTAACACAACTACACATAGTTGAGCATTTAATATTTGGCATTTTGGTAGAAGCTGAGATTCCCTTGCAATCTTAGAGAAATCAGATACAGATACAAATTCCCGTTTGGTACTGCACCCATCGGTTGTCAACAATGTCACTTTTTAGGATCCAGAACTTATGACTAATGATAATTTTATAGACAGGTGATTTTATCTGAAGAACAAGTAGAGAAAAAGACTGACTAAGACAGCTAATCCTGATCACCTTACAGCGATTGAGATGACACAAGCACGACACCAATGATTTTACACTAATGAATTTATTCTGACACAAGAAGTTTGTTGGTGACTGTGAAATCACTTGAATAGTCATTTGGTGTGAGACTGGTATTACTGACTTATCGAGTGTATACAGTGTATAGCCACAATTTAACCTGCATCACTGTTCTGACATGCATTATATCAGTTCATTGTACCTTGTCAAACTTTCATACCATAGTCTATCAATGCTATAGTGTGTATTGTTTCTGTGTTATTTCTAACTAAAAATATAATTATAATATAGGCATCTATAGAGTGTATTATAACAGTCTGGCTTATGTAGACCAAATGTGTACTTATGTGTACCAAACCCTAGGTAGCATACGTTGATAGACCAAAAATCTTGTCATGAACCATAGGTAGGAGAATGTGTATTAGCCAATAGTAGTAATAATAATAAATTTAATTTATATAGCTCCTTTCTCAAACCCAAGGACATAATTTCACATGAATGTTATTCAGATTGCCTACAAGATTTTTGAATGCTCCAGGTGTACATTTATGTACATAATGTTGTCTGGACATTCTGGAAAAACCATGTTTCTAACTGATTAATTAAAAAAATCTTAATCAAACACATTGATGAACCATTCACACATTTTTCTTAAACATAAAATAAATAATTAATGATCTGATCCATATAATAATGGTGATGGGGTGAGCGATGGACTACATTAATCGTACTTATGATTTTATCAACTTTCACACTTATGAACATAAGAAATTTGATGCAGCAGTAAAGTGTGCGCAAGCAGATCAGCTTGTTGGGTAGGATAAATCGACAGAACACCTGGACATTTAAAATCCACACAGCCAGAACCCACAGAATATAATAATTCGGGTATTGATCACTAACCAGTAGTCACATTAAGACTGATCACAATTGATGGAGTGTACTGTAAGGCAAAATGAATCTGACTATTAAATGTTAAATGCCTTGTACACTAGGCATGTTAGGCCAGAATAAGAGAATGAGTTATTAATGACATCACAGAATGACACGTCAGAAAAAGTGTCAACATGCAAATAAATGCAGCTTTTGTTCATTAGACGTGAAACATTAAGAACAGAAATAAGGGCCTCTTTTGGCTGATAAAGGGCTTGTATGCTCCAAATGTCCAGCAGTGTGAATGTAACATCCACCAACACAGAGTACACTGGAACACCCTGATAACAACTCCCTTATAGTAGGCATGTATGCAAAAACAGAGTTTATACTGATGATAAAGATGTCTTTTGTTCATTATTCATGCATATTATGCACATGATAATGGTGATAACCCTTCATGATGAGTGGGGTGTCAAAAAACACTGAGGGAGGATTTCATGTAGAGGGATAAAAAGAAGAGTAAGCCAGGATATATAAGCCATAGCTACTTTCTATACACATCTACTGTCCCATTCACAATTGCTAGCAAAGATGAGTACAAATGTTTTAAGGTATTAGTTTTACACTGTGAAAACTTTGTGCAGTTTAGTCTGTCAGAGCAAAACATCACTCATCAAAAAATAATAACTACATGTAGCACTCATGCATTTAATACCTCCCCTTGCCAGTAAAGCAGCTCTTATTAGTATTTTTCTATACCATCATACATGGTTGGAGAATATAGAGCAGGGAATTTGATATTGTTCCATTCATTTATCTTTACCTCACGTGTTTTGTGAGGTTTAGATCAGGGAACTGAGATTAAACCTGAGCAGAAACATGATTTTTTTTGTTGTTGTTGTTGTTGTTCTGGAAACCATTTTGTGTTGATTTGGACATGTTTGAAACATTGATCTGCTAGAAGTTACTGTAGTTTCTTGAGTCAGTGAGATTTTGATATAATCTGTCCTGATATTTCATATTGTCCCTCTAAAAATGTGCCTCTATTTCTGTCTTCCCCATTGTAAAATAAACTTGAGCCCTCATGCAGTCAAGTTTTTTATTTCTAGGCAATGTTCCAAATGGAACGTTTTAATTATTTCAAGTTTGTCTATAAACTGGAGATCCTCTGCTCATTTTTGCTTGTCAAATAATGATTATAAATACTTGTTTAAAATATAATTGTTTACATTTTTTATGTGATATTTAGGTTTGTCTTTTACCCTTCTTTCTAGTAATCTGTAATGAAAAATAAAAAAATATATATGAAAGTAAATGTAACTTCTGTTGTTCATCCATGTGTTTTATCTGGAGAAAATAATATTATAATGTTTTAAATGTTTGGCTACTTGCTTGATCATATACAAGTCTGAGAGCAAATAGGATATTTAATGCTAACAAATGGCACGCTGCACATAGGACAAAAGTGTATATTATTGAGAATAGCAAGTAAATCAAAACTAGCAAACATTTTTTTTCCCAGTCTTTCTGTGTGATCCCACCAAACATTAAGCCTGCCCACCACTAATTAGTGAGCATCCCTACACTCTCTCACCAGTGTAAATGAGTGGAATGTGTTAATTTGAAAGAATTTTTAAATATTATCTTATACAGTGTAGTTGTCATAATGAGTAACAATATTGGCACAGTGGCTGTTCAGTGGACACCACAGATTGGACAGCATGGTGGGGTACGAGTTTCGTACAGAAGGAAATTGCATAAAGTTAAGTTTCTTCTCAAGTCATTTGAAGAGTGCTACAATTTCTTCCACATAGTGTTGTATAATCTCTCCTGAGGTAGTTGGTACAGGTTTTAGGGTCAGTCAATACAGTAGTATATAGAGTAGTGATTGGAAGATTCACGAGGGTTTTTTTTTTACTTTAATACTGTGATTATTATTGTTGGTGCTGTGTAGTTTGCTATCGTTTTTTTCCTTTAATAGAGCTGTGTGGAAAGTGTAGCTGCTGTTTCTGGTCTGTGCTTTGTGCGACTGCATGCACTATAGCATAATTTCAGTATAGTGACAGCTTGGGATGAATTCACTTAGCATTACACTCCTGAAACTTGAAACTACACTGCTTACAACATTTAGGGGATATTTCAAAATGAATCTCATCCTGCCCATGCCCCATCACTGTCAATGTGTTTAGGCAGTCTTGGGTGATCATACACCATACTGAACAGTCAAAATATGGTACTCTCGTTCAGTTTGACATGAACCTGTTCATCACCATGAATATGTCATAAATATTTTATGCAGGAAAAAACATTTAGACAAATTGTCATTGTAAGTGAATGCTGCTTTGCTTGAAGATTTCCAGAAAATCCAGTGTTCAAATCCCAGCATTGCCAAGTTACCACTGTTAAGCCAAGGCTCTTAAAATTGACAGATATTTAGTATTAAAATTGTGTAACAAGATGTTTGAGGTTTCTACTGTACATCAAAAATGATGATTGTTGGTGATTGAATCTTCCTCCAGTAGCTTATCTTTGGTGTTTATTAATTCAATTAGTGTTTTCTGGTAGCATGGATCAGTAAAACTGTTATGGGACACAATTGTTCAAATTGAATTTGTTAATTATGTTAGCTTTAATGAAGCTCCCCACTCGTATAATTAATTTTGTTCTATTTATTTAATTAGTTATGTGGCTTTTGTGGTGACACAGTGTGCAGTAGTTAGTGTGTTAGGTTAATTGGTGTTTCCAAATTGTGAGTATGAGTATGTGTGCCCTACGGTGGATTGGCACTTTGTCTGGGGTTGTTCCTGACTTGAGCTCTGTGTTGCCGGTTAGGCACTAGCTCTCCTGCAACCCTGACTAGGAACATTAATTAATAAATGAATGAATGTATTTTTCCTGCTTTTTTCCTTCTTTTTTGTAGTTTTCTTTCAGATATGTAATAGTATTAAAACAAATAAAAAGTGAACTGGGTTTAACATTTGAAAAGCGACATTTCTGTTTAACAACACTTAATGGGTGACTCAAGTTCTGTATGATAGCTTTCTCAACTGCTTAACAAACAGTGACAATATCCATTTCATTTTGTAAGATGGACTGGTTTTAACAGGACACAATTTGTTTAAGAAGTATCAGTCATTTTAATGGTAAATAAGGTTTACTGGTAAATAAGGTTCCTGACTTATTACTGTCATATTTCAACCAGCAAATTTATTTAGATAAACACAGAGAAATATAGAGATGGAGTAGGAATTGTAGTCTTTGTTGGGAAATGGAGAGTAGAGGGGCTTAGCTCCAACAGAGGGGCTTTCCGAAGTGACAATCTAGAGAGGCTTATCCTCTATCCACGCTGTGGCTGACAAAATTAGTTTTCATTATCAGAAGTAACCCCACTGACCATCTAAATAAGGGATTCAGCTTACACAAACATTCCATTACAAGGGCACTCAGTTATAAGGAAAAAAGAAGAAATGTAAATTTTTCACTTCCAGTCTAGCATTGAAAAAAACAGATCATTTTTAAAACATGTAACCCAAGATAACTAACTTTTTACCCAGATGGGTGTCAGCCAACATTCCAGCAAGGAGATTGAGGGCAAAAGTATCTACCTAAAATTCTTCTGAACCCACATTATGTCTTAAAGAATTATGACGCTAGAGATGTGCCATCTTAAATATTTGATGGTCTTAGGTGGACAGTCCAAAGTAAATAAATAGAGCGGAAGATGGGTGGATCTGTCCACAAAGCTGGCTTTGAGAAGTGGCCTGAAGTAGAAAACCAAAATTTCTCCAAGAAGCCAACTGATAAGCAGCAGGGTTTGCATTCCAGAGGAACTGCAGTATAAGAACCACCTCTCCATAGATCTCAGCTCTGTGCCCAGAGAAATGTATTTACTCATCAGCCTATACTAAAGATACTGCTTCCTTTTTTTAGCCACACTTATAATAAAGGTCTACTGTACTGTACAGATGTTTGGGACTGTGTGTGTTTTTCAATTCTTGCTTATGCAGTCTTTCACTGTTCGCACTTATTTTACTGCATGTGTGTCAATTTGCTGGGTGTATTGAACTTTGTTTGGGTTACACTGTAGCGGATGTGGTGGAATTGCTGGATGCTGGAACAGAGTGTGCTGAGTCAAAAGCAACTTGGGTTAAACGAACTCTGTAATTAAAGGAAATCCATCCTTCAGACTGTATATGTGTGTGTATGTGTGTGTGTGTGTGTGTGTGTGTGTGTGTGTGTGTGACAGTGTGAGCATGTAATAAAGAATATTGGAGAACCCATGAGGATTGAGAAGAAGTTATCTGACAATCTCTTATGATTGAGGTAAATTAAACAATGACCCATTGTTTTCTCACTAACCTCAAGTCTACACAATGCCAGGGAGACAGAAACACACTACACCCCGGAAGACTGTCAGACATTTATGTCTAACTAAGCCACTCTAATCAACTAGGGCCGGTCATTAGAGGCCATTGTTTTCCCAAGTGTAGTGGTCTATTTAAGTCAAAGCAAAGACAAGACACTGAGTGTGTTTATATGCACTTAAAAAAATAATCAGGTAAGGGAAATCATCCGGGAATTCTACTTTGCAACCAGTCAGTAATAAAGTTCTTCATTTTCTTGAGTATATATTGCATTTCAGAGTCTCCGCAAAGTGTTTGTTGTCCATTTAGTGGATCTGCATTTAATTAAAGGGTTTCCAAATCCCATGTGAGAATTCCCCCACCTGGTCTATTTAAATAAGACCAAAATAAGTGAAAACTCTAAAAATAAGGGGGCCTGGTAACTGTTTTTTTTCCTCTAGCCATTCTGTGCATATGTGCAGACTGCCAAACATGCTATTAGTACTCAGATTACTGGGGTAAAATCAGACTCTCTTTGCTGCCAGGCAGGTCCTTTGAGAAAAGACTCACCACAGTCAATGGAAATAAGAGGCAAAATAAAGCCAAGTCTTTAGAGAGGCTGAAGCTGGCAACCATGCCGAACTAAAAAATCAGATAACTGGTACGCATGCTATGAATAATCTGATTACTAGGGATATCTTGGATATCTTTATCGGATTTCTTTATAGGATATATGATTTCTAGATCAGACTATGCTATATACATAAACACAAAATAATCAGATAAATACAACTTATTAAGTGCATGTAAACGCACTCACTGTTCTCCCGACTGAACCCAGGCTGATACGTGTGGAACAAAACTACTGGAAACCAGGCCCAGCAGTCAGGCATAATCAGATTAAGTCAATTCTTTAAGTCCAAAAATGTGAGCGTTTTGCTTAACTAAATACACTGAACAGGTACAGTAAACTGGTTCTGTTCTAGTACTTTATACCTGATAAATTACATATTCCCCTATGATGATTTGAGCTCTGATGATTTTATCTTCATTGGCAGTATTGTTTCAGCTGTGGTGGTTCTTGCTGAGTAAACCATTGAGATATTCTTGATTTAGGCCTTAATGGGGCATTTGATGTACCTCAGAGTTGAAACTTAAAATTGCATCATCAATAAAAGTGCATTTGCTTTACAAAGTGAGAAAAAATGTAGTCCTGTTTAAAAGCATACACTGATTTATAGCTCACATATTATATTTGACCTGCAGATTTGTATGTACGAGGTGGCTCGGTGGTGCAGTGCTCAGCACAGTCACCTCATATCACAGAGATCCCCGGTTCTATCCCGACCCTGGACTCTGCCTGTGTAAAGTTTGCATGACCTCCCTGTCGCTGTGTGGGTTTACTATGGATGCTCAAGTTTCCTCCTGCAATCCAAAGACATTGTGTGTTAGGTTAATTGGTGTTTCCATAAGTGGCCTTAAGAGTATGAGTGTGTTTATGATGCACCCTGTCTAGGATTGTTCCTGCCTTGTGCCCTGTGCCAAGCGGCTATTCTGAGACTCTCACCAGGATTCAGCTGATAAGAATATGAATGAATGATGTTGTATGTTTACTCTTTAATCTGATGCAAATACTTAAACATCTAATTTAAAAGTAGACCATTTCTTGTTTTAAAACTTTATTACTGTTGACTACGGGTAGCATTGTTGATATGAAATTCTGTGCTGTCATGGGTTGTTTTGAGACGACTTAATGTTGAGGGTTCGCTTTTGCTTTGCGCGTACTTTCTTTTGCAAATCTCAACTAAAACATGTGAAAGGTAGACATTTAGGGCATTGTAGCTTGAAGATTATTTTCAGTTGAGTTTTAATTTTCAGTTCAGTTTCATATATCTAAGCGTTTTGTCAATCTCTGGTATTTCATGAAAAACATTACGGTAAATCTACACTGCTCACAAAATTAGGGTATACTTTTTTCATTTTAGTCTGTCGTATGGCATCACTTTCTACTAGAAATGTCAATGATGAGATACTAAGCTTGTTTGAATAATCACAAATAACCTTCACATATTGCCCAGTGGTTCCCAAAGTGGGGGGCACTTTGCTGTTGGAAGGAGTGGGGGTGCACAGCAAGGCACATAAATGAGGCATGTTTAAGTACTGTTAGCATAAGATGGTAAAGTCTGGAGTTTCTTTTGGAGTGAGAGAACTCAATTACTGTATATTAAATGTAGTTTTACTATATAATATTTATAAATTCTTATCTACAAAAGGGGGCACTTCAGAAATAGATTGGGGAACCACTTACGCAATGCAGCATGGTCAATATATACCACTTTTAGCCAGTCTATTTGCAAGTCCAGCAACACAAGAATTACTGATGTAAAACAGCAGTGGATTACTGCCTGTTACTATGTTATAAGTTTCTTTTGTGCATTAGCCAGAATCTTGATAGTAACCGAGATTCTCACAATGTTGCAATTATATGTGAACACCAGAGGGCGCAATCATGTAATGCTCTCATAAGCATAGAAAACTCCTAACAGGAGCAGAATAAAGTATTTTTGTTAACATTTAATGCAAGACATTACACATGATTTTTAAAGGGGAAAATGTTTTCTTTTACTCTGTTATATTCATTGTTTTACACTGTTTACACTTCAGAAATAAAAAAATAAACAGAAATAAAATTCTTTTGAATTGCGCTTAGCGTGTGAGCAGGGTGTATTATTACGTCCCTTATCTTTAGCAATATTATATTATCATGATTACATTAACAAATGGAATTAATTTGACTAGCAAAAGTATGAATTATCTTGGGTTCATACTATCTGCATTTAAATAAGATTTGTGTTGTTGTTGTTGTTGTTGTTTCCATACTGTGCTAACTTTATGCATATTGTACTTCCAAAACTAAAGAAAGAAGATAGCTTTAGCTCTAAATTGCCATGCATATTATTAACAAATATCATAATAAGAGCATATCTTAGCTTGGGCATATACATAATATAAATCTAAAAATATCACTGACCTGTATTAATGCTTAGGCAGTAGTTTTTGGGGTATACTAGCCAGCTGCATAGGGCAAATGGCAGGAACAATCATAGACAAGGTGCCAATAAATTGTATATCCTATATCACACATTCACACACACTCACATACTAGTAGCGATTTAGTGTTATCAATTAACCTAAAGCACGTCTGTAGGAGGAACAGGAGCACCCCGAGTAAACTCATGTGGACATAGGGAAAACATGCAGACTTTACACTGAAAGGACCCAGACCACTCCACCTAGGAACCAGTAACCAGTAAGCGGTTTAAGACTGATGCTGAGATCGAGAGAAGTCCAAATATAAATATTAATGAGACAGAGAAAAGGAGAAAAGCCTGAGAGGCCTGTCTCGATTATCAAAACCTTACTTTGAGATATATTTACATGTACTAAGCAGAGAAAAAGAAAGTGCCCTTTGAAATAAGTAAAAAAAAATTGGTGTGTTTAAAGAGCTGTTGTTACCGCTCTTGTTATTTGAGTTATTTGAAGGCCAAAAGATTCAAAAGATCTATTTACTGAATAAGGTAATTCCCACATTTAAATATATATGTATATATGTATATATATATATATATATATATATAGAGAGAGAGAGAGAGAGAGAGAGAGAGAGAGAGAGAGAGAGAGAGAGAGAG
>JAUZST010008399.1:0-13588 GCA_034779995.1 Parotocinclus haroldoi
GATGAATCAGTGTACTTTATGATGAATCAGTGTACTTTATGATGAATCAGTGTACTTTATGATGAATCAGTGTACTTTATGATGAATCAGTGTACTTCATGATCATCCTCAGTGAGCAGATCTGAATCCAGCAGAGGAATTCTCTAATGTGTTACAACTGGAGATTCCCATATGACTAAGTCAGAAGTTAAACTGGACAGAAACTCTAAGTCATGTAGTCATGTTGGGCAACATGGTGGCTCGGTGGGCGGCACTGCTGCCCCACAGCAATCCCAGGGTGGAGCAGCCTGGGTCCTTTCTGCGTGGAGTCTGCATGTCCTCCCCGTTTCTGAGGGGATTTACTCCGGGTACTCCGGTTTCCTCCCTCAGTCCAAAGACATGCGTGGTAGGTAAATTGGTTACTCTAAACTGGCATTGACGCGTGTGTGTGTATGAACTGTAGTCACTGCACAGCTCCAGTCCTGTTTCTGCGAGTCCCGCTTCAGTGTGAGATGAGTTTAGTTAGTCATCAGAGCACTCTGGGTAGTCTGTGGTGTCCTTTCACATTCTAAAGACATGCCTGGGCTTGATTGCTGGCTGCAAATTGCCTCAGTGTTCCTAAACAGTATGGTTATAACCTGTCGTCAATAACAATTGATGCTGATGTGATGCTGAGTAGACAAACAAGTAAACAAGCATGTCAGTAGTTGATGTCTGGCAGTGTGGTTTTGTCTTTACAGAAACTGGCCTTCATGCTCTCTCTGGGTCTCGTGACACAAGATTATCTTGATGGTACGTACGAAAAAATCCATGCGACAAATGTGTTCTAATGCAAATGAAACTTGAAACATGCTACCTGTTATAATTATTTTCACAGTGTTAAATTGCATACATGGTAAACATGGTAAACAAATTGTTTCATTCATTCAGAGATTCAGAACAAACGTCAAGAGAGGAAGAGACGAACAACAGCAAACCCGGTATACAGTGGAGCAGTGTTTGAGCCAGAGGTAATGTCTGTGCATACACATATGTTTGTGTAGGTGCACTTAGGTTTAGTCCTCATCATTATGTTAAATGTGTTTCAGCGTAAGAAAAGCACGGTGTCTTATCTGAGTTCTGCAAACCAGGGGTGCAGAAAGAGAGGTGAGTCGAAATTAAAAAGCGTTTCCTTTTATCGATCAGTATTTGACATTCTCTTGTCTGGGCATTTTTTTCAGTTCATTACCTCACAGCTTGATAACAAACCCATTTTATCCCAGTTTTTCAGTCATGTTACTAAAATATGTTACACACGTACGGTGTAATAAATTAGCATCATATTACTCCCATCGTACTATATACAGTGCCTATTAAAATCATTATATACTGTGTCAGTCCACTAGAATTTGTAGGATAGCTAGTTTAAATAAGTGATCTTCAGGGGCTAGTTTTCCTAAAGATATCTGATCAGATTAAAGCAATCTAGTCGGATAAAACTAGAAAAATTGTTTTTTCAAAGCGAGCAAGTCTTTGAATCCTGAAAATTAGCATCTGGATTATATAAGCCAATCAATACTTTATCCAGGAAGATATTTTCCCCCAATATTTAAGGCAGAAATTTAGGATATGATCAGTGCTATATCACGGGATCATTTTTTATCTCACAACGAAAGGTGGACTAAGAAATTGTTGAAGGCACTTTTTTACCTTAAAAGCTACCCAAACATATGCATGTTGTGCTATATTGACCAGATCAGAACAAATTATTGTCCGATAACATACGTACTGATAACCTGTAGTTCAAATAACATAAATGTAACAAATTTCTTTAAACAGTGTAACAAAAGATGATATATTTCAAAATCTTTTCAAAAGTAAGAAATGCTTTGGGTTTAACTTTTGGTTTTAGCGAAAACATTGTATTTATGTATTTTGTCTTTTAAATTATTGGTTATATTTTAGTCTTTTTCTGCTGAAATTATAACTGTTCAGCCAGTAATGTGTGTGTTTTTGCTGTTTGTTTCCATTAGGTGTGTGTTTGGTTGGGGGGGGGGGTTGGGGGGTGTCGATTTTTAGATGCATTGCGATTCTGACGTTAACGATTCTGAATCGATTAAAAAATGTCAATAATCGATAATCGAGCACACTTTGCATCTGAACATGTAGACCAGCTTCTGTTCTTACACAAAAACTTAAACATTAGCATCACTAACTGAGCTCTGTAACTTTTACTTTAAGTTCAATATTCTAGAAGTATCCGTTTTCGCTTTCTTTGCGCTTTTTCTCCGTTGCGCTTCTTTTAGCCTCGTTTCCTCTTCAAATAGTGTCTCGCTTTTGACTTTTGGATCCGATTTGGTGCAGGGGGGGGGTTAACTTCAGCAATCATTGGCTGCTGGAGTTAAAAGCTCATTCCACCGAACCTGCTACGTCAGCAGAAGAACGCCCACTCTTTTACCCCAATTGATATATTAATAATAATAAAAAAATAAGGTTGTGGTGGTGTTTTCCTTTAAAAGAGAGTTTATCAGAATTGAAGAGAAATACAAACAAAAGTCAAAAATCTCTCTGCCATACAGCTCGAGACACTGCCAAAAAAAGATGGTGATGGTAAATACAAAGTCGTACTAAAATTGAACAGCTCTGTTGCAGACATTCCCCAGTCAGGCTTTGCAAAGCTGGTGGTCGTATCCAAACACACTGATAAAATATAAAATTTTAATTAAAGCAAAAAAGTCACTCTATTAATTCAGGCATCTGATGACTGAATCTGTTGTCAGATCACTGAATTTTGAAAACCATACTTGCAGCATTTTGCTTTTCATTTTCAATACTTTACATTAAGAAAAATAATGTATTTATTCAGTTCTAACCCTGTTATTTCACACTTAGCCTTATTATAAAACAAGGCTTGTTTTAATGATTTTACCAACTGTAGACGTAAGTGGTTTAAGCATGGTTAGGATTATGATATAGTACAGACTAGATTAATAATGGTTATAATGGATTTGTAGGAACTTGTAGTATCTAGTGAAATAAAGTCACCAATCAGACCCATTACAAATCTCCTCATGGAGGTGAGAGAGCTTCAGAGATACTTGTGGACTAACTGATAGCACCAGATGTCTCAGAAATGCTTAGTGGCTGCAGTGATCATGCCAGCCTATACATCCCTCTGGAAGGGATTCCCCCCTTGCAACAAAATAACAAAATAGCAGGATTGCGTATATACTATTCTGCTATCGTGAGAGAGCTTTATAGTAACCCTCAATCCACACACGTTATGCGTGAAGGAAACACCGGGAATCTTTTAACTTGATGAAAAGAAAAAGGAATCGGATCCAGAAAAAGAAGGAGTAATTTAGATGAGGAGACTGGAAGAAGGGCGCTGGGCTATATTGCACCCGTATTCGAAACGCGTTCTTTCCAACTTTTACTCCCTGTACAGGGCTTTCATCAAGGTCACAAAGACCAGCTTACTTAAGAACACCCTTCCACAGCTGCCACCTCTGCCACAGGTGGGTCCCTGAGCAAGGCCCTTAATCCACAATTGCTTGGATTGTAAGACTGTACTAATTCGAAGTTGCTCTGGATAAGGGCGTCTGCTAAATAATGTAAATGTAAACTTTCTGTAATGAAAGAACAAAAATCTATAAACGTGCTCCTGACCCAACAACTCTAAATAAACATAGTGACACCCTATGACATGACTACTTACATGGTTAAAATAGCACACACAGACCATCGTCTTAAAGTTACAGTTAACTCTCTTCATCATGTTGGTTTGAGGATGTTACGCCCCATTGCTTACAGAAGGTACTTAGTAAGTGGGCTGTAAATTGAGTCCAGAAAGGACAGCACTCCCAAGCAGGTGAATATCTCCCAGGTAAGTATTACAGGAATGGCAGCAGTTTTTGGGGTGTGCAGGGAAAAATAACTCAACCCATTTGCTAAAATGGTGAACTACTACCAGGAGGTATTAATTTGATTGGAACTGCGTCCCATCAAGGCCATACAGAGACCGTTCTATTAGGAGTGGTGGAGTCTAAAGGTGGAGTTGGGTTCATGTGTGCTTGATGGCTGCTGTTGTTGCTGTCATCAAATCAGGGTAGTGATCTGAGCATCGCATTGTTTTTAAACATTCCACCACATCGTGACCTAGTTCTTGAACCTGGTTTTCCAGCTTTACATACCCCCATCTCCAAATCTTGAATGTTTCGTGTCCAGCGGGTCTTATGTTTTTTTTGGTTAAAGGTTTCCTGTAAGTTATGCAGAGCTGTTTCGCATGCCTCTATACATTGTTCGGAGGGCTGTACTCTACCAACATCCACAGGTGGGGTCCAAAGGATGCGTCCATGGCCATTACTGTATAGAATTTCTATATTTAGACCCAATAAGTCCTTAAACCCCAAAAGCAATTAAATATTGACCTTATTTGGTGGTAATCGACGGTTGTTTCACGTTGGTTGCCATAACCAATCCCAAGGTTATATACTAAACCTCAATAAACAGTTGAAATACGGTACAGGGTTGAAGCTTGAATGGCTGAAGAGTTCCTGTTCGGACGCCGCTGTTACATGATGTTTATTGATGTTTACATTCTGAAAGACTATGCATCTACATACCGTCGATTCCGGTTAATGGGAGCACACCGGGACGGGATCGTTTTGGTCCTAATAACCGGCTGGTCCGATTAAACGAACATGTCCTATGTTACAAGACGGGATGTGCTATAATTTATGTAACATATTAAATGTTTTTTAAACCTTTATTGTACGATTTACACGTATAGCGAACGTACAAACAAGAACTACTGTTGCTTACCGATTTTGGTCCGATTAAGCGGAATTTTGGTCCAAATAAGGGAATAATATTACGCGTATATAATAGGATTTGATTCGGTACTTTAGGACTTGTTGGTCCGAATAAGCGGGTGGTCCCATTAACCGGAATCGACTGTATACCAAAGTGTTTGTATCTATACTGCTCATACTATGATACTAAGGTGTTATTGAAAACTGCACATTTTAACATTTCTGTATTCTTCTAACAGGTTTCCTCGTCTTTATTAACCTCTATTGTGTGAAATATGGGGCGATTGCTCTGCAGGAGATACTGGATGACATCCAGCCTAAGTGAGTATATCTGGGGACTGTCAGTGAGCAGCTGCGTGTCTTGCACCAGCACACAATGGCAAGCTTTGGATAGTGTGGTGTCCAGTATGCCAAAACTGTGCACTCTTTCTCCACTTCTGTGGCGTGATGAATCCCTACTTCATGTACTTTTAATAAGGGGCCTGGGTTTGGCGAATGCCTGCCTGGCTGCATGGCGAAAACTGCAAAGGCCTGTTGTTCCTGGTTCCAATCGCTATCGATTAGGCTTTGTATTGGGAATTTTCAGTATTTGACTGGCTGCTTTACCATTTGCGTACACTTCATGGAATGCTTTACAATAATGAATGGACGGGTTAAATGAGGGCACTGTTGGTATATCCTCTATTCTCTACTTAACCGTTCATTTAAACAGGATGTTTGGCATGGTGCTGGAGAAGATTGTGATCCCAGAGGTGCAGAAGGTGTCAGGACAGGTGGAGAAGAAGATCTGTGCTGTGGGCATCACCAAGGTCCTCACAGAATGCCCAGCCATGATGGACACTGAATACACAAAGCTCTGGTATGAATGATGGTCACTTTTGTTTTAACCTTTTACCACTGCCGTCACTGTGAAGTAATATTAAACTGACTACCGAGTGTCAGTTTAATGCTGTTTTGTGCACCTGTGCTATTCATATATTGACAAATGGTGGAGCAAATGCAGAGAAACGTTGCTTCATGCGTTGTGACTTGTGGCTCATAAACTGGCGTAGCTGGGTAACTTAAAGCCGAGATGATGAGAGCGCATTTCAAAAGAGCTGTGAGTTGACGCTACCGTCCTGCCCATAATGAGAGGTTTGGAGAACAGAAATCATCATAGCATGATGGTTTGGACCCGTTTTGCGGCATCTGGACTAGAACGGCTTGATATCATCATTAAGGTAATTCATTGTATACCTACAGATTCTAAAGGAAAATGTCAGGACATTTCTCTGTGAGCTAAACCGTAGGAATTGTGGGTCATGCAACATGAAAACAGCTTTTTAGAAGTCTTTGTTAGAAAGAACGGTACGTTTGATGTATTGGAATGATCGTGTCAAAGTTTTGACTGTAAATTTCATGTGAGGAAACCCACCAACATCCCAGGGCTGAAGCTGATCTGTATGCAGGAATGGGCCAAGAGTCCTCCAAGCCAACGTGCAGGACTGATCATCAGCTATTGGACCGTTTAATTGCGGTTATCAAGGCTCAAAGCAGATACAGAAAGTAAAGATTAATGCTTAAGGAGTTACGTTTTTATCGACTGTTTTGGATCGTTTCCCTCAGAAGTGGGATTTGTTGATTTGCATTCTTTTCCGTTACTGCACTTGACCCCGTCTTTGACCAGTAACAATTCAGAAGCATCCGTTTTCTTCTAGGCCTCTCGTGCTTCAGGCCCTGATTGGTTTGTTTGAGTTACCGGAGGACGATAGCATCCCTGATGATGAGCACTTCATCGACATCGAGGACACACCTGGCTACCAAACGGCTTTCTCCCAGTTGGCCTTTGCTGGCAAAAAGGAGCATGATCCTATTGGAGAGGCTGTGAGCAACCCCAAACTCCTGCTGGCTCAGTCCTTACACAAGCTGTCCACCGCCTGTCCAGGAAGGGTGAGAACATTTTTATTTAGTTGTTATTATTATGCAGCATCATTTTATTTTGGACAGTTATTAATATGGACATGGGTCTACAGAGCGCTAAACATGTCTTGCTGCTTGGTCAGCTAAAGTCTCCTTAAAAATTGCAGGCCTAAGGATGGGGTAGGGATCCTAATGAGTGTAGGAATCTTTTTTTTTTTTTTTTTTTTTTTTTTTTTTTTTTTTTTTTTTTGAGACTCTTTGGAGTACTTGCATGCAGCAACAAATAAGCAGTGACAGAGCCTCAAATGTTTGGAACAACAAATTTAACAAGGCATTTAAAACCGCATCACGCCACTGAATATGTAGAAAACTGTGACGGAACTAACCAAGGTAAAGTGGTTAAAGCTAGTGAGAGCACAGAGCGTAGTAAGGTGCATACAAATCTATTTCTGTATGATGTCATTTTTAATTGGTTATATAATGGAGTGGTAGGCACCGGTGGTTCATCATCTCGGTGCTTATTAGGAGCACCGCACCAGCCAAGTATTGATCAGCATAGTCTGTTTCATGCTTCATACCACTTTGAAACGTATTTTTCCTAACGCACAGTAAGGAAAAAAGTACGTTTCAAAATCACCCCCTTGATTTAATTGCCGAGTCAGCTTTTACTTTATTTACAGCCATCAAGCCATTTGGTTTTGTCCTTACCAGCTTGGCACACCTAGGTTGGGGAACATTTTGCCCAATTTTCCTTGCAGGATTGTTCGAGTTCAGTCACATTATGTGGTATGTTGAAATAAGATTTAAGACTCTGTCAGTGCGTTTTAGGGTCGTCGTCGTCGTGCTGGAAGGTAAACCCGCTTCCCGTTTCGCGCGTTTCCCTCAGAAATGTGGACGTACCTGTCCAAAACGTTCCATCTTGGTGACATCGGTCTTCTATGGTTCGAAGTCCTTCAACGTTAGCATTGGCCCCTGGATCTCATCAGTCTCCTTATGGCAAGGGTTTATTGGTACCCTTACATTATGGCGTTGAACGGTTCTCACAGGGGTAGTTTTAAATAGAAATGTGTTATTCCGATGCTTATTTTACAGTGGTGTTAAAATCTCAGTGAGTAATGGAGGGGAAATAAAAAGTAAAAAACGCTTGCTCTGTTGGTGAACTCTGGGCGCTAGCATAGCTGCTAAACCAACTGCAACGTGTTACGGAGGATTCGGTTCCAGTTTTCCTTTCATTCGACTCTTGTATCAAATTTTTATAGGTCCATTTGAAGAATTTATTTATTTATTTATTTATTTATTTTTATTTTTTTTTGAATACCGTACTGTGAATGTAAAAAGAGAAAAATTTAAAACCGGTGGCAAACTTGACTTTGAATCTGAATGACTGATACTCAGCAACTCGTTTTTAAGCGAATCTCGAGTCACGATTCAGTCAAACAAGTGACGAGAGCAGAGAGACATTTTTCGATTCATAATTTGTCAAAGAACTTTATTCAGAGAACAAATGTAGCACTGTATTCTACTAATTGAATTCAGTTAATTTCCCAGAAATGTTTCTTTTGAAATGTAAGTTTATTGTCATTTTCATCATGTGACAAAGACAAGGATTTCTTTGAGATATGGTGCTTTGATCTGCTGTACTACAAAAGCTGGTGACTTTACTGTGGTGGCCTAGTGGTTAAGGTACTGGAGTATGGACCAGAAGGTCCAGGGTTCAAATCTCACCTCTGCCACAGTTGGGTCCCTGAGCAAGGCCCTTAACCCCAATGGCTTGGATGCTAAGACTGTATTCATTGTAAGGGCGTCTGATAATTAATGTAAATGCATGCACCTTGTGTGAACAGATGTTGCATTGCATACCAGCTGTATTGTGACCTCACTAGAGGCATTGTGAAAGCCAGAATTATACCCGTTTTCTGCACTCTTGTTGTTTGTCTTTAGTCTGTCTTTAGTCAACTTTTTTGCTTTTCTTTCTTTCTTTGGGAAAGGTACCCTCCATGCTGAGTACAAGTCTGAATGCTGATGCACTCCAGTTCCTGCAGGGTTATCTCCAGGCAGCTTCAGTCCAGCTCGTCTAAAGTGGGTGCCATCCTCCTGTTTAACTTCTCTGGAATCTCATGCTTTGAACTCTACCTGGACTAAATCCTCCAACAGGCAACCGATCATTTCAAAATCTAACTCCTCCCAAAAAAAAAAAGTAAACCCCTTCCCAATCCTGTGCACGCATCTATATGAGGGAACTGTTACCTTGTGTGCAACAGGCCAAACACCATAGCAGAAGTTACCCGAGCGCTGATTTCCAAAGTGGCTGTTGGGCTGTAAAGTGGTTTATTGAGTTATTTGAGGGGTCACTGACCCCTGATTTGATTGGCCGGCTCTTACGATGGCAGAGGTTTCTAAATTTGCCAGAATTAATTGGATGTTCCCTTTATAAACCTACGAGGAACGTTCTTTCACACGGAGTTATTTTTACTGTATAAATAAGGGCCGTTCCGGCACTTAAAGAAATTTCTGTTGCATGTATCACAGTGTTGTGTGTTTGTCTGGTCTTAGTTTTAAGGCTTTGTCTAAATGCTAATAAAGAAAAGCACTTGTCTAATTCTCAGGACTACTTGTAATTGAATACATCCTAAAAACTAGTAGGCCCCTGTTACAAAAATAACTTCTGTATTTTAGAATTCCTACATTGGGGATTTTATGCATTTAATTAGAAACCACGTGCCAGAAATGCGATTTAAAATGTTCTCCGATAGGCTTTGCTGTCAAAGTGCATGGTTACAATTTACACAAAAGAATTTCTGATCATACAATAATGAGACGTCATATAAACCATGTCCCTATAGAGTAATATTGCTCTCTGATGATGGACCATTTCAGGGGGAAAAATGTAATTGTCTGTGTAAACAATTATTACTGTTAAGAGGAACATGTTCATTTTGACTGTCCTGCCGTTTACTTGAGAGGATTTTTGATACTGATCCAACCCCATTATATAATATATTAATAATAACACTGGGCAACACTTTAGGATCTTGATCAGTATGTTTGAATTTTAATACTCTATATGCGCTGCTCATAAAAATTAAGGGATATTTCATTAGTATGTTTCATTTTGGAGTATAACCTAATTTCTGTGAGCAGTATTATACATCAGACACCATCTTTTGTTTCTCTCCAAACCATCGAGGCTTTATGTCCATGCACTGAGAAGCCTGACACATGACATTGGTTTGGTGTCCCTGCTTTATTCTGGTCCCCCCATCTTGCAACAGAGGTCATTCTTACAGAATTTTATTGATGAGTTTATTAGACTATATTGAGAGAGCTAAAAATAGAACGTGAATTATGAACGTGAATCTTCTAGCGGAATGGGGATTGGTCCGCAGCATCCTAACTGCATCCATAAACCAATCCTAGAAATGCCACTTCCCTCGGGATAAACCGTAATGACCGTAACATCCGCGAAAACGTTAGCTTAGCAACAAGGGCAACATGAAACGTCAACAATAAGTGGAGGAAAGGCTGTGAAAACGCACACTTAAAAAAAAAGATAATCCACCAATATTGAGAGAAATACCTGAAAATGCATTTCAAACTTGTTTAGCTGTCGAAGTAAAGAGAAGGGAGGCTTGTAGTGGCGCTAGGGAAGAGAATACACAATAATCACGAATACACCTGTTCTCTAAATAAGCTTTCCAAATAACAGTTGAAAATGGTTAAAGTAGGAGTCTAAGCTAGTTCTGAAAATAAATGGGTGAAGCGTTTGTACTTTTCTGTCCAACACAGTGCACTGCATAGGGCAAAGAAAGAATCTGAGATGGTACCATTAGTCTGCTCCTTTGAAAACTCAAATAAACTCTGTTTTGGTATTTAAAGAGAATTTAATAGCAGAGTTTCATTCTAGAGATTAAACTTTGGGAGTTGTTCTGTGAACAAAATAGTGCTTTGCTGTTCCGAAATATTAATTAAACGTAAGCAGGCTTATTTCTCTTAGATAGAAGTTAAAGCTCATGCTTTACATCTAACGGCTTCTAGACGTTTACTGAGACAAAACCTGCAGAACCGTTTAAGAAAAGATATGTTTACTGAATGTCGTGGAATGTTTGATTGTGTTGAACTTTATTAATCCCAAGAGAAGTGCAGAAACGTTTTTGCTTTTGTAGACGGGCTGCAGTGGACTGATCATGAAAAAAGTCCAGGGATTGTATCCTACATAGCTATATAGTAAATATACTTTCTAATCAGAATTTCATACTAGAATTCCTAATGGTGGTTGTCACGTTGCATATTAAATACACTACTCAAAACGGCATACTACCCTAGGCCTGTTACGTTTTTATATTCATTAATGTTATTATTAAGGCCATGTGGGGGCGCCAACCATCATATTTTTTATATATATATATAAATAATACACATACAAGTCTGTTAGGTCCATTCATCTGAATTTGTCTGCAGAAAACCCAGATTAGAGAATGATCCTATAAGATATACATGCTGTATTTATTAAGTTCTAAGAGACACTGGGAACAAGAGCTTAGTACAGTTACTGCATGGCTCCACAGATCCTGTTTGAACCCCATCTCATACTGTACCTGTGTAGAATTTGCTTGTCCTCTCTGCATCTGAGTGGGTTTACTCCAGGGTTTACACTTCCTGCTTCGTCCCACATTTTCAAGGCATCTTGGGTTAAATGGTCTCTCTAAATTGATCCAATATCTAATCATATGGCAGCATCTCCCTGCATTTAGGCACATGGACATGGTCAAGATGTCTATCAGAAAGAGGATGAAAGGTGACTTAAGTGACTTTGAATGGGGCGTGGTAGACGGACCTGGCCTCTGAAAAAAGAGAAACTATCCAGTGCGGGCACTGCTTGGGGTGAAAATGCCTTGGTGTCGCCATCGGTCAGAAGAGTATGACCAGGCTAGAGACAACAGTAACCCAAAAACACTTGTTGCAACCGTACTAAACGGTAGAACATCTCTGACTCAGCTCCAGTCAGCTCTACAGTTTGCACAGGATCACCAACATTGGGCAAAAGAAGTTTGGAAAATGGTTGCCAGGTCTGATGAGTATTGCTGCAACATTCGGCCGACAGGGTCTGATTTTGTGCTAATGGTGTGCGGGATATTTTTCTTGGCACACTTTGGACCCCTGAATATGCTGCTCACACAAATTAGGGGATATTTCGAAATGAATTCTTTTCTTTTCCGTCCCTTCTAATGACTGGTTTTCAGCCAGCAGGATAATGTACCATGTTACAAATCATCTCGAACTGGTTTCTGAACATGACAATGAGTTCACTGGTTTGAGACTTACTTAAATGTCCAATGGTGTCACCACAGTTGCCAGATCTGAATCCAGTTGAGCACAACTGCGATGAGGTGGAACGGCCGATTACTTGACTATATCATGACAATATGGACCAAAACCTCATTGGATCCACATGTTGTCAGCATGTTGTTAAATCCATGACTAGAATAATTAAATCAGTACTGAAGGCAAAATTGTACCTAATTAAGTGACAGGTGACTGTATAATAATCTATGTAAATAAAAAACTGAACTACAACTAATACATTTTGGAACTATTCAGATATGTACATTCAGGTATGTAAAAAATAGAATCTTTACATGTCAATACATGTATCGCTGGTGAAGTTTATACATGCGCTGGGTTAAGAAAGAGGTTTGACGGTTGCACACATTTCCATATCTGCTGATCGGAGGCTTCATGCTTCTTCTGAAAATGGGAAAAAAATGCCCTTTATAGTAACTTCACAAAGGTGATATAACTTGCATCCAATCCATTTAAACATTTAATATATATATATATATAGTTTATTCCTCAAAAGCAGGTATTCATGGCAATAAAAGTGTCCATGTCATCAAAATAAAAAGTCCTGACACCATCATTAAGATATGTTATGAACAAGATGGTCAAATGGATTTTTCCATCACTCTGTAAATGTTTCCCGATGCGAGGAAAGTCAGATCGTGGTGGTACGACCTGTCACTGTTGCACAAATGGCAAGGGCTGCAATAGTCAAAAGGAGCCTCTTCCACCTCTGCGAGGTTGTTGCGCAATCCCATGTGGTGCAGACTAAAATGAATGTATAGTAAACATGGGATACAGTATACTGTTATCCCTTATTACTCTAGTGTACAATAACGGTGCTTCCCAATTGTTCAGGTAAAACTAAGAGTAGAAATGCACCAAAGCAACCGAGATGACTTTAATTCAGCGTATTTTTCTAAAGTTGCAGCTTTAAAATGCATGTGTCCATTCAGTCATTCGTATGGTTTCCATGACGTGTTTGCGTTCATGTCCCCTCGCGCAGTTGTAGATTTTGAGATATTCCTTTACGCGTTTCACACCCAATCTACGAACGCATGCGATCTTCAAGCCACAAATGTGTCACGACACCGAACAAGCAACCACTAGGTGGCACTGTTTCTCCCCCTCCCCCTCCCCCTCCCAATTGAAATGGTCGGTACTGCAAGCTTTAGGCTGGACTTGATCTTGAATCTGGGCTTTAACTAAATCTAAATTGCAAATGATGGTGATAAAAGCTAAGCATTCAGAAAAACATGCAATGAAACAAACACATTCATTCGTCTGCACTTGGCTGAAACTTGGATTTTTTTTTTATTTGTGAATAGTGAAAGTTATTTGTAAAGTGTGTCTGGCGAGTGGATTATCATTTACACATTTGTAGCTATTCTGAGACTGTTCTGTTATCGTACCTATTTAGCCTTAAATATGTTACATGAGTTAAATTAACAAGTGAATTTGACTTTCGTGGTGGTGTTGTTGTTGTTGTTGTTGTTTTTTTTGTTTTTTTTTTTAAACGACTGCTTTAAACGGCAGTAAATTAATTCCAGCTCTTACATAACGACGGGATCTTCCAGAGA
>JAUZST010008400.1:1843-13587 GCA_034779995.1 Parotocinclus haroldoi
CTGGACGAGGCTCCACTTGTTTTGTTTCTCTCCACCTTTCAATTCAATTTTTCAATTCTCTTATACTCTTTCGCACACAGAGGCCTCGTCTGTCCTCTCTCTCTCTCTCTCTCTCTCTCTCTCTCTCTCTCTCTCTCTCTCTCTCTCAGACTCCGTGGCGCATCCCCGGGGTCTGTCACGTTCTAGATAATGACCCAGAGAGTGAGAGAACAACTGCCTCTATCCATCTCATCACACTCTGTGATGTCCCGGACACTAGAGGTGTAGCGAGAGGTAAGGATGTACAGCATTGATGGATTTGTTCACGAGTCGATGAAAGATAACTTGGTACACGTGTGGGGGGGGGAGGGGAGGTGTGTGTGTGTGTGGGGGGGGGGGGGTAAATGTAAAACCCTGCGTAAGCCATGTTTCAGTCTCTATTTTCTCTCCCGTGCGGACCATTAACCCCTACGAAGTGTTTCAGTGTCTCCGCAGTCTCATTTGGGCGGTAGAATTCCCTTGGGATATTTGGCGAGAAACCTGCTCGTACCTGCTTATCGGCGGTTTAATAACCAGAGCTCGGACTGGAGGTCTTCAAGCCTCTTAGTGGGGATTCCAGCCTGTACTGCAAAAGGGACAAAATGGGTTGGCGGGCCACGAGTTGGTCGCTAGGCGGTCGCTGCGGTTTCAGAGTTGTGCTTCAACCGCTGAAACTCAAGTTCCTTGGCTAGAACGTTATCTGACGCCCCCCCCACCCCCCCCACCCCCCTTTTTTATTTTTTATTTTTCCCCGCAGATGAATTATCGAGCTCCACGGTACATCTGCTGCTCGGTAACACCAGCTTTGCCAGAGAACAACTGTCAGATCTTAATTTAAAGCTTTACACTTTATGTAGTCCAAAGTGTTATTGGACAGTTATTCATTTGGGCTTTATTTTTTTTATTTGTTTTTTTTTTTTTTTTTTTTTTTTTTTTAAAAACATCTCAGTGCGCAAGCTTTAATAATAAAAGAGCGAAACCGAGTGGAAAGTACAGCGCAAGAGCTGGACCCGGCACTGGGCGTGATTCGAGCAATTGTTGTTCCTTAATGAATTGAAGTATTAATGAATTTACTCCGGCACATTTACCGCACCGCCACAGCGGGTTCGGTCCCAGGGACTCCCTGTGTGGGGCCTGCATGTCCTCCCCTGGTCTACTCCAGGTACTCCACTTTCCTCCGGCGGTCCGAAGACATGCTTGTTAGGTTAATTGGTGTCTCTAAAGTGGCCCTTGGTGTGTGACTGTGTGTGCGGGTGGGCCCTACGATGGATTGGCGCCCCGTCCAGGGTTGTTCCTGGCCTTGCGCCCAGAGCTCTCGGGTGGGCACCGGCTGGCCCGGGACGAACCAGTCTAACCTCGCACCAGTCCCACGTCTCTGTTTGTTCTTGCAGTCCCAGAAAACGCTCCTGCCTCTCATAACATCGAGAGGGATTAGAGTTCACCCCATGGCATAAGGTTTAATACTCTGGGGTGTACATGCCCGGCCCGTGCGTTGCTGTTCGCGTCCAAAAGAGCGAGAGTAAGTGCTCGTTAATGCAGTGTTTGGCTCTGAAGATGGATTTCCATACAGATTGCGTTTGCAGATTGGCTGAGCCGATCACTTTGAGTGATTCTGGAGGCAATCGATGGGCCGGATGGGACGTATCGACAGGCACGACGGCTGGGGACGGAAGCGGTGGGCGCTCGGACAGCACCCCCGAGCCAGTCGAGCGAAAGGCTGACAGACGTTTGGTCCCACAAGCCTGGGGCGCAAACAAATGTAAAAAAAACAACAAAAAAAACAAAATGGCGCCAAATTGCACATCGGAACGAATCAAGAGTTTGAGCAAACGAATCCTGCGTAGGAACGTTCGAACCAGCAGCCAGACGTTCACCTAGAAAACATTTCCTCACGAAGCATATTTTTGTACGCCGATAAAAAAAAAGAAAAAAAAAAAGAAGTGCCACTTTAAAGATCATAGGGGCTAGCTGCGAATGAAAGTGATGGCAGGAAAGGCAGTAATGTACACACAAACACAAAACACATGGCCTTACACGCCACAGCTCTCTCTCTCTCTCACACACACACACACACACACACACACACAGCATTCAGAAAACCACAATACATATTGCTGCAGGCTGAGGATTTGAGGCAGACAAAACAGGAAGTTAATTATAAATAAGCTTTTAATCGGTTCAGAATGCGAGCAGTGAGAATAGATGTGTGTGGGTTGGGGGGGGGGGGGTCGTGTGGGACTCCTAAAAGTGCTGATGGATAATACTGACTCTTGGATCGTCTCTGCTTTGGAAGAGATTTTGACCCGTGTCTTAGATACACAGTAGGGTGTAAAAGTCTTAGGCCACCATGAGGTTTGACTCCATTGTCTCCTGATACCAGAAATTCGTATACAGGACCAAAGAACTGAGCAAATCGGCTTCTGTGGGCTACAGTGGGACGTCTTTATTGCCACCAACCCTTACACTTGAGCAAGAGCTTCGTCGGGTTGCCAAGTCGCTCCTTCAACAGTCTGAAGGTCAGGAGCAGTCTTTCTTATGCGGTTAGCAGCCGAGGAACCACCTGTTTTGCCAGGAGAACAGGGAGAACGTTCTACGATATAAGTAAACGAGGGTTATGGAATTCCGCTATGTATGTTATGCATGGTTGTTAAACCGTTGCTAGAACAAGCAATGTAATGGTGGCCTAATACTTTTGCACAGTACTCTCTGCAGCAAGTCATTTTTTTGAACTTCTTTAGGTTTATATATATGTATATATATTCACCTATAAGTTTCCTTTGGATGGAGGACGTTTATATATTCGTCCAGTTTAATGAGCAAAGGGAACGTTTCTTTAAAATAAAGCTTTAAAATGATCCGACAACCAGGACAATGTGAGGGATGAAATGACGAAAACGAATCCCTTTCTGCCACTGCTTTTACTGGCAAGTCCCAAGTCACTGAGGACTTGCGGTGCGCAAACTTGATGTTCCATTACTTGATCTGCCCTTGCGTTAAAACCAGACGCCTGAAAAAACATTGCGTAGGGTCCCCGTGGATTGCACTTGTTTGTCCAGAACATCTCACAGACTCTTGTTCAGGTTGAGGTCTGGGCAGTTTGGAGCCCAGTGCAACACATCAAGCTGGCCATTCCTGAACAACGGATTGGAGCGGTGTGCGAGGCGTTATCCTACCCAAAAAGGGCGCTGCGACAATGCTAAGTTCGGTGCTAGGGGCCAAAGTGACATCCACATGGGCCGGGACCGAAAAAGGATTGCATTTACTAATAAATACTGTAGGTCTAATGAATTCAGTCTAATGGACCTTTCTTTTGATTTCTGTTATTATTATTATTATTATTATTATTATTATTATTTTTACCGTTAGATGTTTTGATCGATTGGCAGTGTGGTTCAGGCATCGAATGCAGAAATGATGAGGGTGTCCAAATACTTCTGGCCATGTGGTTTAACTGAAATTTGAGCAGTGAGCCACAACATTATGCCTTAATCGTGTACAATTCCAGGTGGACTGGTGTGTACATGCGCCCCGAGGCTCAGTGCACAAATGTGTGTGTGTGTGTGTGTGTGTGTGTGTGTGTGTGCTTGCGTGTGTGTGTGATATGAGGTGTGGATGACGGCTGGTGATTTTTATTAAGGCAGACGATGAGGTGACCAACCTCAGGGACCAGTTCAGCTAGCCTTAAATTACCATCACCGTCTCTCCTGTCTTTCTAACTCTGTCTGTCACTTGCTGAAACACACACACACACACACACGCACACGCACACACACACACGTTTCACTTTCTGCCATTGTGAGGACTTTCCACAGATTTAATATCACTGAAAATCCCATTCCTCCTCCTACGCCATACCTTCTGGTTTTCGAAAATAAAATGGCAAAAGTAGGTCCCCGTAAGGTGGAAAAGAAACCGTCAGTATTGATGATGATTTATAAACGCGAGCCACCCGTCACCCACAAACACCCAGTCCTCAAAGATGCCGCTGCGGTCCGTCCCTGCAGCCCGTTTGCCATGCAGCCCTTTTCCCCCGTAGCTCTCTGACAGCTTGATCCTAAGCAGATGTGACTGCATGTGATTCGTCCGATTCACTGCACACCTGTCTGGCTGCTATAATTAGTATCCATGACACCTGCTGCCTGGTGCTGGCAAAGTTTCGGCCAGAGCGCGGGGCGGAGTGAGACGCAACCTGAAGCAAAACACAGCTGACAAAAGCATTACCAAAAGCAAAGCTGATGTCTCGTGCCGTCAAGGACTGTATACGTTTCACGTTTGGAGCGGGGGAGGGTTAAGGATTACATTTTGCACAGTGCTACGGGGGGTACGCGAGTACGGGCCTTGACTGTGGTGGCATCGTACTACTGCAGGACCAGCACTGGGGGCGAGGGGGGGGGGGGGGTTAGGTTGGCCGGGGCTCCACCTCTTGACAGCTCATCAGCCCAAGAACAGCACTTCAGAACCCTTATGGCTGGGTTTCCATGACTCAGTAGCCGAAGTTCAAGTTGGTCATTTAAGCAAACACCCAGATCCCTAACACCCTTATAGCTACAGAGGTCTTTACTCAGGTATTAAAGGTATTAAACTACAGAAATAATCATGAAAACGTTTTTGGGAAAGACCTCAAACGGGGGGCTCGGGCTCGGTGGGGCGGCACCGCTGCCTCACAGCTAGAAGGTCCAGGGTTCGATCCCAGGGCGGAGCCGCCTGGGTCCTCTCTGTGTGGGGTCTGCACGGCCTCCCCGGGTCTGCGTGGGTTTACTCCGGGTACTCCGGTTTCCTCCCTCAGTCCAAAAGACGTGCTGTGTTAGGTGTGTGTATATATGCGACTGGTGTTGAGATGAACTTGTGTGTAGATACAACCCTGTGTGTGTCGCTGAGATGGCCAGTGATGCCAATGGCGCCGTTAAAGAAGCCAAATAAACAAACAAACCTCAAACCGCAAGCTTTCGGTATCAGTAAAGGCTGATATCAGTGCCTGTCGGACAGTGACGCTGCGCGCTTCCAGTTTTTTGAGGACAGGTGAAGGTCCTGATGCCAACTCGTTCAAACTGAGGTTCGAGGAGAGTTGGTCGGCTGTGGAAGATCAACCTTATACCTCATATATATATATATATATACCTCATATAAGTAGTAGGGAAAAGGGAAGTGACATCATATCAGTGCCTATGGCTCTGGATACGATTTATTTATTTTTTTTCTGCACCTTTTTGTGGGCATCTCCATGCCGTCTCGGGGCTCTGTTGGTTACGCTCCAGTGATGAATGAACGGAATATCAAAAGCCAATGAGCACTAAAAATCTCGGCCTATTAAGTGCAATTTGTTAATGTGTTGTTTGCGCCGTTTAAAGTTGCATTTAAGCAAACAGAAGACGGGCCCATCGATTTTCCGCTCGGCCCGGCCTCGCTGAGAAAGTGCACATGTAGGCACCAAATTAGAATTGGTGTGATGGCTTTATGGATTGAAATATGCCACAAAATTTGATTGAGGCCGATTTGCCGGTCCCTGGACCGGATCTATGCGGCCCTTCCTCGTGTTGTGCTCCCTGATTGATTTTTAAGTTAGAAGCCGGCGGACGCCACCCAATCAAGCGCGTGCAGATTAGACAATTTGCGGTAATCAATGAAAATATTCCCTGATTTGCGAGAGCTCGATCCGAGCCGTAAATCACGGGCTGCGCCGCATGAGTTAGTTAGCAGTAAAACAAGCGCCGCGGACAGCGCCGGCTGCCGGGGGGTGAATTGGAGGAAGTGCGCGAAGAGACGAGCGTGAGAGGTGCGTACGGGAGAGAGAGAGAGAGAGAGAGAGAGAGAGAGGGGAAGATGTGAGTGAAATACAGGGCTTCGTTTCTAGTCCAGACCCCCCGCAGTATGCCTGTCAACTCCTAATGGGCCAGCAGAAGGGCTGGCGTTTGTCATCGGGCTTCTGGACACATATTTATTCCTTTATTTATTGCCTTGATGCAGCATCATCTTTTATAACGTTAAGCACCTCATCCGGCCCCTCAAGTCCCCCGTATTGACAACAAAGGTCTGCGAGGCCAAGAGGAATTTATCTGCAGGAAATAATGCATCCGCTTAATGGACTGTCATAAGCTGTAACTAATGAAGTGCATACGGCCTGTATTAGGGTGGAACAGAATAAATGTGGCCCGTGCGCACGATACGCAAGCCCAGGCTTTTCTGAGCTCGGCAAAAATAAATGGTTTATGAAAACCCTTCCCGAGAAAAAGATGCCTATCTCGGCCCGTCTCTCTTTCGCGCCCCACACGCTCTCGCGCTGGCACACGCCTGGCCGGCGCTCTTGGCAGGTGGTTGCTCTTTGTGTCATTGTAATGGCCCTGGCTGGACTGATGATCCTGCCAGCAAGCCCTACAAGTGCATTCGATTCTACTACTCACAAACACTCGCTCCCTCGCTCTCGCGCAGCGGCCGCCGATCGGGGGGTCGAGTTGCTTTATCAGAGGAATTACCTAAAGTGCCTGTTATTTTATCATCCCGCCTGTCAGCCAGGCCGTTCGCTCTAATTTATACGCCCCCCCCCCACGAAACAAGTGGACACTTCATAGATCACCCGTGTCCGCCGAAAGGGGGCTTGAATATCATCCGGCCCAGTCGAGGCCAGGTGTGGAGTCATTAACCTCTGCCACAATGCTAGCGGGGACTGATTATAGGACGGAGAGAGCGCCTCTGTATGAGAGAGAGAGCGCCCTTTGTTACCCGACCTGTCCTTTATTCGAGCAGGCGCGCACACTGGCACGCATCAATACACTCATTTCCTCCTGAGCACAGGAATGTCTGGCCTTAAGTGTGACACTGTCTGGGTGCTAATTCATGTGTGGTGTTAATGATTCTTGGGTTTTTTGGGGGGGGTTTAGACGATTGCATGTTGGCTTACAGTACGGTGCATGGAACGTCATTTCGTGTGCAGTAATGCAGTAGATGTGATGAGCGAATAAAAGTAATTCTGTTATTCTTAGAGGGGTTTTTTTTTTTTTTTGCTAAACTGTAGGCTGAAAAAAAAAACGGTGCGCCGTCGAAAATCCCCCGTATTCCAGACAAAGGTCGCTGTGCTTTGCTAACAGGCCGTTTAGAGGATTTGCCGTGTTGTTGGGGCCAAGAACCCAACAAATTCGGAGTGACCAAACTCCGTTCGCGGGGCATCGCCGGCGCCGCATTCGATGCTGTGCCCTACTTAAATAACTTGGGTTAAAAAAAAAAAAAAAAGAAGCATTTTGGCCCACAACGCTGAGCAGAACATTCAGACGGGCCACATGGACCACATGGACATATGATTTAAAAGAATAAAATAACAAGTATTGAGCCGTGGGCGGGACGGGGGGCTCGGTGGGGCGGCACCGCTGCCTCGCAGCAAGAAGGTCCCGGGTTCGATCCCAGGGCGGGACGGACTGGGTCCTTTCTGTGTGGAGTCTGCATGGTCCTCCCCGTGTCTGCGTGGGTTTACTCCGGGTACTCGGGTTTCCTCCCACAGTCCGTAGACGTGCGTGTTAGGTTAATTGGGGTGTGTGTGTGTTTGTGTGTGTGTGTGTACAATGCATTAGCACTCCATTCAAGGGTTGTTCCTACCCTTGGGCCCAGATTTGCTAGGTGGGCATCGGCTGGCCCACGTTTGGATTAATGAATGAATGAATGAATGAATGAATATTTAACAGAAAGGCACGATTTATATAAAGGAAATGATGATTCATAAGGGTTTATATTCAATTATTGGAAAAAAAATAGGATGTGTACTTAACCTCCTTAGTCTTTAGCGACCTTGTTTTTTTTTTTTTTTATGCGCAGTTCTGCCCCTACGATTCATTTGCCAGCACAGGGGTAGAGCGGGGTAGAGCCCCTTAAAATTTAGTGTGGCCCTGGTCTTAGTTAGTTGGGAGCTTGCGTTACCTTTATCTCATGCCATTCTTTTACGTGGCACCTTCATGTGAGTTTGGGCTGACTCGGTTAAGGTACTGGGTACTGGGCTACTCACCAGAAAGTACAGGGTTCAAGGCCCGGTACAGCCAGGTTAGTCATTTTTCCCAGTTGCTTCTTTGTACCTGAGATTGTCTGCATTCCGACCCAGCTTGGGCCAGATTACGCTTCTCCAGTTGGACTGGCTTCCAACGTTTAGCAGGTGGTCTATATGCCCGCTTCCGGTAGCCTTTGAGGCATGGTTGGACCTGCCAGGGTATGCATGTACCCAGCCACCGCAGCGACCAGGCAGCCAGTGGCCGCCGCCGTGCCACTTTGAGACGCTCAGAAAAGACGACGCGGGTCACGCTTGAACAAAGGAATCACTGTTTAGTAGGAACGTGTGCGGTTTGGTGCAGTACATGGAACGCTCGATAAAGTATTGGCGCGGCCTTCTCACTCTGGCCATTTCCTCCGTGAGGAGATTTGTTGCCGCTTTCCATAGTGTTGTTCGGAATCGTTGCCGAGCCTGTGAGAAAGTAGTTCTCTAGCCCCTACGTCCATAGCTCTATGAGCGTTACAGTACGTTATCGTCTCTGACTTCCCGGGGAATCTCTGCTCTCCCGACGATGCAACATCAGAAGAGATGATTAAAAAGCATCCGGGGGCCTCAGAGCAGCTTCCTGGCTTAACGTTGTCAAAAAGGGGTTTATTTTCCTCCCGGGTTTTGAGCCGCTCTGTATATTTTATTGAACTGTTCTCATCCCTAGCGCACCTTTCAATATGTGTTCGAGATGTACTTTTCCTCTCGTTAACAGCATTTTTTTTTTACTATAGACCTTGTATAGACCGCAGTGAACTGGGCAAAAGTCTTAGGCCAGCATTAGATGTGTTGTTCGTCTCGACAACTGGACCCAACCGTTAGTCCTCTTTTCCGCTGATCTTCAGTCCGATCTTTGTGACCTTTCGACTTTTCTCCCAGTTCCCCTTTAGAAAAGGGGTTCCTTGGCTGCCACCCTTCCAAAAAGCGTTCCTGATCAAGCTTCTTCTACTTGGCATCTTGATGTAGCTGCTGTTTTGTTTTTTTTTTGCCCTCTTTAGCAACATCTAAAATTCACGCTTGTGCACACTTGGGGCTAAAAACTAGGGAGCTAAAACTTCCAGGTCGGGTCGAGGCAAGTGATGCTCTTGTATGCCAACGAGGATGAAGCTCTGAGGTTTGTACTGGGAAGAAGACATGTTCTACCACAGCAGCAATCAAGGAGATCAGACATCCTGGCTGTTTTCACCACAGTGGCTGGGTATCTTGGTGGGTGCAGATCCAAAACAGTCTAGAAAGGACCACCCAAAAACTCCTCCCAAAAATCTCAAGGACAAAAAAGTCCCAGCTGTTGTACTTGCCCTCGGTCCGTTCTCTTCCGGTCCATGCTATCAGTCCAACATCTGATCAATCATACAAGAGCTGTGTTCATTTTGGATCCATCCGAAGGGAGCCTACTTACCCTACGAGCATTAGTAGGCGTCAGTCACCCACCAAGGGCATCTGCGCTTTGTGTAAATATGCACCGGCACTAACCGTTTAAAGACTGGTGTGACCTTAGATTTATTCCATAAGACTCGACTTCCCGAGAGTCTTTGAAAGGGCTGCCTCCGACCATGCCAATGGATTCAAGCTGCTGTTTCAGCCTAATGTCCCATCATAGAAAGCAAATATCAAAAATTTGATTTGACAAAAGTTATTGGCAGAGGACAAATGAAAGATGTGCAGTGCGACGTGACGGAAGTGCCATATTGAGCCATCTTTTATTGGCGTCGATACGAGCTCCCGTTCTCTCTCTCTCTCTCTCTCTCTCTCTCTCTCTCTTTCTCTCGCTCTCGCTCTCTCTCTCTGTTTTCTTGTGTCAGCGTTCAGATGAAGAGGGGGAGAGATTTTCACGTCTCTAGGCAGTAGCCTAACAGCTCAGTAGGTTAATTGAAGTCTGTGTGAGTGACTTTAGTGGTCTGCCTTTAATAATATGTCCTATAAATGGTAACATATTTGATTGGAATGGGAAAAAATTGCTCCTTAATCCAGGCTAATGACCTTGGGAGAGGGCCCTGTATGATCTTCAGCACATTTAAACAAAATAGGGTAAGCATACCCTTGGTGAACGATTAACAAGAGATGAAAACTGTAATAAAGAACTGTACAGACAAACAAATATCTGGTGGTGTAGCCGAATCCGAATCCGAGTCAAGATGAAGACCTGTTCTGACCTTGGGCTTGAACAAGATGCCGTTGTATTTACTTTTATGATTTGTTGACGCGTCATGTAATTACGCATCAAATTTGCAAGACATGACTGACCCCGCCTTAAAGAACGAACAAACCAAATAAAAAAAAAACCTGGACACTGCCATGCTGGCTACAGCTCTGCTAGCAAGATCATCATCAACCAACGTGGAGCAGCGTCCAAGGCTTACGCTATGTGGCCAGTAGTTTGTGGACGCCCCTTCAGGTGACTGATTGGACTCTGCCAATCAATCGATTGGAATTGCTTGGGTTGGAACAGTCCACTGGAATTGCTTGTCCAGGTTTGTTTGAGAGCTTGGATGGCTTGCACAGAGCCTTGACCTCAGCTCCACTGGGACGGCTTGAGAATCCCAATCCTGAATACCAGAAGCCGACCTCGCAGTCGTGTTCCAAAATCTATCGAAAAGCCCATTTGGAAAAGAAAGGCTGTCGAAGCAGCGTCCATGTTTTTTATCGGCATTTTTGGGAGGCCACAAACTTGTTCTGTTCACGAGCGTGTTCTGGCGAAGCAGGAAACACGTTCAGTTTCTTATTAATCTCCGACGTTCAGTACAGTTCTAACCTGACTTCGCGATACAGGTGATTTACATTTTGGTGTCCGTTTCATTGTTTTTCGTGGGGTTCAGATGATGCACCTCACCAAGCTGACGTGGATAGAAAAGTTGGAACCGACTCCGCTCACGAGTGCTTGGGAAACGTCACGTCTTTATGTCCTTAGCAGCAGCGTCGCGTTGCGCTTTGTTAAAATTTTGTTGTTGTTTAATTGTTCTCAAGGGTTTAGATGATGCACTTCCCTTTTTCCTTTTTATATTGTTTAATTTCTGGATGTCCAGTGCATTCTGGTGTTTGCTTTTTTTTATCCGGGGGGGCACAGATATTTTTTTTTATCTGTAACATAGACATCGTACACTTGATGGTGATGATTTTTAAAAGTAACATAGCATATTAGACGCATTTATTGTTAATCAGGTTTTTATTTTTTTACATCTTGTTTGTTGATGCACCTCACACATTTTATACAGCAACTGCTAACTATAAATGGTTTTATATATATATATATAAATATATATATATATATATAGATAGATAGAAAGATAGATATTTTGTATTTTTTATTTTTTTAAATTATTATTATTTTTTAATTTAATTTATTTATTTTTTTTACATCTTGTTGATGCAGGTCACACCTTTATTATTAATAAATCTGTGACATTTCAAACATTTACATTTTTTTTTTTCAGTTTTTTGACCTTTTAATGTTTAATGTATATATATATATTTTGTTTTATTAATTTTTTTTACATCTTGTTTGTTGATGCATTTCACACATTTTTTACAGTAACTGCTAACTGTAAATGGTTTTATTTAAATGTATATATATATATATATATATATTTTTTTTTTAATTAATTAATTTTTTTAACGTCTTGTTGATGCAGGTCACACGTTTATTATTAATAAATCTGCGACATTTAAAACATTTTTAAAGTTTTTTTTTATCACTCCCTATCTGTTAATGTTTAGT
>JAUZST010008401.1:0-13586 GCA_034779995.1 Parotocinclus haroldoi
AGCTGGACTCCAATGAAGGAGTAGAACCATCTCAAGAAGGATAAGAAGAAATGGACAGCTTGTGAGTTAAATATGAGGATAACATGAAAGGGTCTGAATACTTATGACCATGTGATATTTCAGTTTTTCTTTTTCTAATAAATTTACAAAAATGTCTACATGCCTGTTTTTTCTGTCAAGATGGAATATGCGGTGTACATTAATGAGAAATACACTGAACTTTTTATTTTTGCAAATGGATGCAATGAAAAGGAGTAAAAAAATTTAAAGGGCTTTGATTACTTTCCGTACCCATTGTGCTTGCCATTGCCAGAAGTTTTGCTTTGTCTCCCAGTCTTAAGAGTATGTAGGAGATTTCAGGAGAGAGGCAATTCCTCTAAAAGAGCAGGTCAGGGCCGTAGAAGGTCCTTAACCCCTCAACAGGATGAGTATCTCCTCCTCTGTGCAAGGAGGAACAGGGTTAGCACTGCCAGAACTGCACAAAACTGCATTTGTCAAAATTAATTGATTATGCCAATTGTGCCACTTCCACTTCCACTTGTGCCCTGTGTGTTTCACAGATGAGAGTAGGTTTCACCTGAGCACGTGAGCCTGGAAAGAATGTTAATTCCACCTGCACCATCATTCAGCATGACTGGTTTGGTGGTGGGTCAGTGATGGTCTGGGGAGTCATATGCCTGGAAGGACACACGAACCTCTACAGGTTAGACAACAGGACCCTGTCAAACCCTATGCTGGTGCAGGGGTCCTGGGTTCCTCCTAGTGCACAACAATGCTCTTCCTCATGTGGCAAGCACATGCAGGCATTTCATGAAGGATGAAAGAATTGATACCATTGACTGACCCCATGATTGCTATTTACTATTGTTGCTATGTGGTTGCCAGATGGTTGTTATGGTATCCCAGGTGGTTGCTATGGTGTTGTTAGGTGTTAGCTAAAGTGTTACTAGGTAGTTTTTCTAAGCCGTTGCAATGTTGTTCCAGGCAGTTGCAACAGTATGAAGTTGGGATGTTGTGTAAAACATAAATAAAAACATATAAATATAAATAAAAAACAACACATATTTAAAGTAATACACAACAAAGACAAGAAATTTAATTTTTAAGTGGGTAAGCTTATTTTTTGCAAATATTCACTTATTTTGAATTTGAAACTTGCAAAACATTCCAAAGAAGTTGGGACAGGGGCATGTTTACCACTGTGTTATATCACCTTTCCTTTTAATAATACTCAACTGAGAACGCTAATTGTTGAAGCTTTGTAAGTGGAATTCTTTCCCATTCTTGCTTGATCTAACTCCAGTTACTCAACAGTCTAGGGTCTCCGCTGTCATATTTTGCACTTCATAATGCGTCACACATGTTCAATGGGAGACAGGTCTGGACTGCAGGAAGGCCAGTCTAGTACCTACACTCTTATACTTCGAAGCATTGTCTTGCTGAAATAAGCAGGGACGTCGCTGAAGAAGATGTTGCTTGTGCTGTATGTAACTTTCAGCATTACTGGTGCCTTCACATATGTGCAAGTCAGAGATGCTGGCATTTGAACTTTTCGCCAATATCAATCTGGACAGCCCTTTTCCTCTTTGGCCCAGAAGACACCACTTTTCCACTTTGCGTCAGTCCATCTCAGATGTGCTCGGGCCCAGAGAAGCTGGCGGTGGTTCTCTGTGTTGTTGATATATGGCTTTCATTTTGCATGGTAGTTTTAACTTGTACTTGTACAATTGTTTCTGAGCACGTGATCTGTTACATAATGAGTTTTAATGCAGTGCTGCCTGAGGGATCGAAGGTCTCTGGCATTCAATGTTGATTTCAGCCTTGCCACTTTGTTGCAGAGATTTCTCCAGATTCTCTGAATCTTTTGATTCTTAAGAACTGTTTGATATCATGAACTGTAGATTATGAAATCGATAAATTCCTTGCAATTGCTCGATGACAAACGTTGTTCTTAAACTGTTGAACTTTTTGCTCACGCAGTTGTTCACAAAGTGGGGAACCTCACTCCATTATGCTGTGAACGACTGAGCCTTTCAGGGATGCTCCATTTATACCCAATCATGACACTTACCTGAGAATTCCTAAACTTTACCATTCTTTTGATTCCCCTGTCCCAACTCTTTTGGAATGTGTTGCAGACATCAACCTCAAAATGAGTGAATATTTGCAAAAAAACAATAAGTTTATTTATTAACATTAAATATATTTGTAATGTATTTAATTGAATATAGGTCGAAAAGGATTTGCAATTCATCAGATTATATTTTCATTTATGTTTTACACAACGTCCCAACAAATTGGGGTTATAGATGGTTACTAGGTGGCTGCTTTGGTATCCTAGGTAGTTGCAAATACTTTTGACTGCATGCAGGGACATATCTCAATAATTTTGTAGGTGAGCAAGGGCAGGTCCAAATACTTCTGGCCATGTACAGAGACGTGCTTTTCAAGTACTTAATAATTAAAAAGGCTATGGGACTGTCAGCATAGTCAGTGCATTTGTAGTTCTTAGTTAATATGGAATCCTCTCATCCTGGCTTTGATGTGCCGCATTATTATAAGTTTGGGGATGCAAAGGTTAATTGCCTTAATCGATTACCAAATTAGTTGGCAACTAATTTAATAGTTGATTAGTTGGTGATGGCACCATGAGTGTTTCTCATTCTAAATGGTAATGTTTTTATATTAGTGCTTATTAGAGAGTTACCAAAAGTGCAATGGCAGCCTAATGAAGGAGATACCCCAAGTGTAGAAGCATTTCACATGTTCATGTCACTCAATTCCACTACTATATTTGTAAATTCAATAAATATAAGTTTTAAAGGAAGCACATGCTCCATGTTGGAGCATCTGAAGAGCGAACAATTCAGCACACTCATTGAAGATGATTGATCTCAGTAATTTATTTGTTCCAACTAGCTAATGTTAAAAGGCAGCCTACTTCAGAGTATTAGCTGTAACATTTTCTCTAAATGCATGTTCTATTGAATCATTAATGGAGTTTAAACAGAGTTGCAAGTAACAATTACTATTGACATGCTTGTTCATCCTGCAAATAAGGTTTATAGTTTTAAACACTGCATCACTGTCTTAAAAGTTGAGGCCGCAGGTAAGCTCGTAACGTCTGAAATTAGAAACAGTTTCCTGTTTGCCTGGAATTCTCTGTGAATAATGGAAACAGTCAGCCTGTGATAATTCTTTATTGTTCATGAATCACATGAAAAATAAAGATATTCTATATATCCAAAAAATATTTCTACCACTTTGGAATATAAACTTAGGACCTATAAGAATCTGAATTGACACACTAAAAAACGATACACAAGGTTTGGTAGGTGAAGACTTGTAGCTAGGCGAAGATTAAAATTTTGGAGAAATAGTTCATGATGGCCCTGCTCTGGCAGCACAGTCGTGCATAAAGCTTAAACTAGTCCACACTTTCCTGTTCATGTGTCAAACAGGTGTACCCTCCTCAGTGAAATTAGTTACCCTTTTGGGGACACTAGCAGTTATGGTTAATTGTATCCAAGGATCTAGGGTGCCAAACGTTACCACTATAGTCAAAGAATGATTTATTTCTATAGCACTTTTTTAAGAATGGAGCATTGTCTAAAATCAGCTTTACAATTTTCTATTATCTATTAATATTGAAGGTTAATCACCTTGGACAGCCTAGATTATATGTTGGAATAAAATGTATTTATTTATTTAAGGTATCTAGATTATACATTTATAGTAACAGTTTAAGTAAACAGATGCTAAATGAAAACTAAGAGACAATTAAATAAAATATGTTCATTCAAACAAAATATAATAACACACTATAGCATTTAAGTTCCACAGTCATAGATTTTGTAGGATGATTATTCTAATCTTATAGAAGTAAAGATATGAAATTGATGTCCAATGCAGTAGTGTGCTCTGACCTCATCGCAATGTGGCAAAGTGACCAAGCCTAAAGAAATGTATGGTCTCTGAAATGCTGGATTTCCTAAGATGTGCTCTAAAAACAAAATGTTCTTCATAGACAATTGGGTAACCTTTGAGAGTGAGCCTGTCTTTTTATGATGGAACACCCATCCCAAACAGTAAGGTACTAATCTCATTTTCTGAGTCTGGTAGCAAAATGCAGGTTATTTTCTCCTCACTCAGAAAAACATAAAAATAACCCTAGATTACTTTTTAATAAAGGTCCCTAGACTAACTAGAAACATTGCAGAAATTGACTCTGAAGTTCCATCTGTTGGTAACAGCAATGACAACAATAAGTTATCAATAAGTAAAATATTCTGCATAAAACTTGATGCCCATCGCAATTGCCAGCTTTGCACCAATACCAAACTGTCTTTACTGATAAAATCATCTAAGTCACCATCTTGTTTACTGGCTCCAATTCCTACACACTTACTTAAAAACCTTACACCTCAGATCATTTGAGCCACTGATCATTATTTTTAAAACCATCCCTTAGCTTTAACAGATCTGTGGTGCCCTAAAGGTTAATGTACTGGCCTATGAAGAAGACGATCCAGGGTTCAGATCTACCTCATCTTTCCACTATGCTACTGTTGGGTCCTTGTCCTTGTCTTGGACTAAGGGTTCATAATCAGTTTTATTGGTTTATGTGAGAGTTTTATGGTGATGTGAGATTTTGGATTTTTTTTCTATACCATGCGACTACATGAAACAAATCTATGGCATCAAAATAGGTCCTAAAGATTTGAGAACCAAAAAACCCGTAACCAAAAATGTACATTTTGTAATAAAAAACGTTTTGTAAACAGAATATTTCTGTTTGTAATCGTCTATTTTGAGTTTAATATTCCTGAAGTAACCATTTTCGCAGTTTAGCAGTGTAGCAGTCTCTAAACGTTAAAACTAGCTGATATGAGAAACGCACAAACGCACAGCTAACCCCTGTGATTATTACCATTTTCCATTCGGGGTAAAAGTAGCATTCTTTCGCCGACGTAGCGGGGCTTAACTCCAGCAGTCAATGATTGCCTAGATCAAGCACCCCATATCAGATGGCAGTAGCATGCATTTTCTTCTAACCTACTGCGTTTAGGATTTCACATACAATGTCATGTGTTTGTGTACCTCTCGCCCCACAGTAATCCAGTCTGATCTTGTGCAGGTATGAGGTAACAGTGAAGTCACAAGTCCTCATCTTTCCTTCTGTACCCAACTCGGACACATTCAGAGCTAACACGGTGTCCTCCTGAGCCTCCTGACGTGTAAGCTCCAACAGCAGCTATATAAAAAGACACGAAACACACATCAACACACCAAGAAATATATGTGTGTAAACAAACACAAACATGGGATACACAATATACGTGTCACCTGCTAAAAAGTCTTAAAAAAATAAAAATAAAAAAATAAAAATAAAAAAAAGAAACCTGTTTGTTAAGATCAACAAATTAATTTGTAATTTTGTGTGTCATGTATGTGAATTAATAGCAAATTGTGTCTTATCATATAAAATATTAAAACCTTACTGTTTTGACTTCAAATTTAAAGTGAAGGTCTACAAATTCTTCCAACGTTGATCTGTGAGCATCCTCACTCAAAGATATTTCACTAGAATCCTCCTCAGAATCTGAAAAATATAAACAGCATTAGTAATTTTCTGAAGTAAATTATTGAAGTGTAGCCTCAGAGTATGTGTGTTTCACCTGACAGCAGAGAATATTGCAGCGTTGACGGGTCTAAACTAAGCATCCTTGGTCTACTATCTGCCAATGGCCCTGGTAATGCCTGCACACAAACACGCACACAAACACAAGGAATTTTGAAAAAATACACAAAGTTATGAGTACAGAAATAACACCTCTCATAAATAACTCTCCAGATCTCCAGACTTCTCCAGATCTTTCAGGTTTCAGGGCTGTCGCTGAGCAACATTAAGTGTCAGCTCCCCCCAAAGATTTCCTATTTGGTTCAGATCTGGGGACTGGCAAGGCCACTATGGAGTCACTCCTTAGTGGCCATGGATGTGTTTCAGGTCATTTTCATGCTGGAAGCCCCAGCCACGACCCATCTTCAGAAAAGCACACCAAAAGTATGATGTTTCCACCCCCATGCTTCACAGTTGGGACAATGTTCTCATCTTTCTTCTTCTTCCAAACACAACAACAAGTGGAGCTCATGCCTAAAAAACTCCCATGCCTCCTCAGGATCATACAGATGCTCACTGACGAACTTAGAATGGGCCTGGGCATTTTCTCGCGTGAGCAGAGGGACCTTGCAAGATTTTTATCCATGATGGTGTAGTGTGTTACTAATGGCCACCTTTGAGACTGTGACCAGATCCTCCCGAGTAGTTTTGGGTTGATTCATGACCTTTCTTAGAATCACCCTTACACCACGAGGTCAGATCTTACATGGAGCCCCAGACCGAGGAATATGGACAGTGATCTTGTGTATATTCTATTTTCTAATGGACACAATTACAGTGGGCAACCAGTTGTTGCCTTCTTACCAAGCTGTTTGCTTTTTGTCCTGTTTGTCCATTCTTCAATGATTAAATAATAATGAAGAAAAAATCTAAATGCTCAACACATCATTCAGCAACCTTTTAGATGTAGCAATTATGTCAACGTCTGGTTTATTAGCTGTAAATCAAGACCAGAACAATTTAGCCCAATCTTCTTCAGTAATTGGCTCACTTAAGTCATCATTGTGCTTATAGATTTCTAAAAGTTTACTTAAAGAATTGATATGTACTATTATAAAGGCACTGTATTATTTTCCATTGATCCCTTTACTATGTGCAAAATCCTGTGTACCTTTATTAAACCACTAATTCAAAAAACCTTGACTAACATTATATTCAAGTGCCGCAAGGATCTGTGCCACTATTACTCTCTTTACACTAGGCTCAATTACTGGTAAACGTGCTATTAGTCAAATGATGTCCTTACAATCAGTGAAACAGAGGAAAAGTTGAAAGGACACAAAAGACTATATGTGAATTTTTTTTACAAAACACATTAGCAAATAATTTGAATTGTCTTCTTTCATTTACATAATATTACTAAACCTTTTTTTATAGATGTTGAGAAACTGGTTTATGCGTTTATAACCTTGTAGTTGAATTACTGTAATGCTTTTCTTACTGAAAGCTCTAGTAAATTTATAAATAAACTTTGTGGCACCTCGAGTGCCAACTAGAAAATATGATCATATCGGTCTGGGTACCAGTTACATTCCCTCTGCAATAGTAAATGCTGCTGGATTCTCTTGCTACACTTGGTAATATTGTACAAGAGTATTCTGATAATAGATTATTCTCTTAACAATAACTAAAAGCATATTCACTTTTTCTATCAAAGCTCTTGTTCTGGTACACATCAATATATCCCACACATCAATATGTTTTGACGTTCCAATCCCAGAATGTTCTTCCACTCAATTTGTACTTAAGCTTTTCCTCTGTCATCACTGTTACTAAGACTACATCATAGTCTCCATGTCTCCCTCTATCTTCTGATTAGCGGAGGTTGCCAATCCATCAAACCTTCATGCTGAGGTCCTCACAAGATGCTGCAGTGACTGGTACTAAATATATTTGTAAATTAATTGATTATATATTTTTCTTTATATTTATTTAGGGAATGTCCATTGCTGCTATTGAATATTTTAATACACTTTTCAGAATATTACAAAACTATAATACATCTAAAATATAAGTCTATGTACTATCACACTAATTCTTACATTAATTAAATGTAAATTAGATAACATATTAATAATTAAGTAGCTAATCAAATTAAATTCTTATATACAACATCTAGGCCACCTAAGGAGGTAGGGTCCCTTTTTGAATCTTGGTTCTCCCAAGGTTCCTAATATTGTTTAGAGAGTTTTTCCTTTCCACTGCCCCCCTATGTGTGCTCAGTTAGGGTCACCTCTGTAATTCAATACTTTGGAGCAGTGAATTTACAACCATTGCTCTTACAGCACTCAACTAAATTCAGGTTATTAAAAAAAAACTTAATTACTAAAACGCTTGCTGGGAATTCCTGTCCAGGATACATGTCAGATCTGAAAAACATATAGGTTTTTAGATGTAATTTTATGCAAAGAGTTTATGCAAACATTTGGCTTTATACAGATATTCTACATCAAAAGTATTGGAACAGTGATGCCAATCTTTTTATTTTTCCTGTAGACTGAAAACATTCAGGTTTCAAATTAAAAGAGGAATAGAGGGCAAAAGATCAACATTTCAGCTTTTATGTCAATGTCTTTACACCTGAATCTGATACACAGTTCAGAAGATAGCACCTGTTGCTCAGTTTAAGATTCTGGTTCACCTGTGCAGACTGTGCATTTATACTGAATTAGGGAATATTTAAAATGAAACATCCAGAGCAGTATAGTTAGAGGAGTAACCAACATGAAAACCAGATAGCTATCAATGGATGAAAAACCAGCAATTGTGAAGCTGAGAGAAGATCAGTCAGAGCCATTGCACAATTATTGGCCATACACAGAACAAACATTTGGAATGTCCTAAGAATCAGATGTCGAGCAGACCAAGGAAAAAAAACAGTAGTGGATGACCGAAGCATTGTGCGTGCTGTAAAGAAAGACCCTAAAACAACTGTTAGTGACATGAGCAACATCCGTAAGAGGGCAGGAGTGACAGTATCAAAATCTACTATAACAGAAGACTGCACGAACAAAAGAGATCCTTCACTATGCAGAAAGGTAATGACCCTAAAAAACTGCCAAAAGTACAAAAAGGAGTTCATATGGGGCAAATGGTGGAAGGTTTTGGCCTAGTCAATCTCCAGACTTAAACCCTATAGAGCATCCATTTTACCTGCTAAAGAGGATACTGAAGGGAGTAACCTCCCAAAACAAACACCATGAATGAATGAAGCTTTGATGAAAGCCTAGAAAAACATCACAAAAGAAGAATGCAAAAGCTTAGTGATGTCAGTGGATCACAGGCTTAATGCAGTTCTTGTGAGCAAAGGATTTGAAGTCTTGGTAAGTTTAATATATTTAAGTTAATCTGGTCTAGTAAATTTACTCACAAGAACAATGGGTGGGTTCAGGCAAAGGGTGCTATCTTCTGAACTGTGTATCAGATACAGATGTATATACCTAGAAAGTCAAATGTTTTCAGCCTACAGCAAAAATTAAAGGATTGGTCTCACTGTTCCAGAACATTTGGAGGGAAGTGTATATCACTGCATGTAAAAACTGCAGAGTGCCATGTGGAATCACAAAAAAAAATCCATCTATCTATACAACTTTAACAGTTGCTAAAGTAAATGGGAAACCACCCATAAGGCATATCACACCATTAACTGATACAACACATTTCTTTCCATACAACCTGCAACAACCATTTTAGTTTTTGATCAATATTGTACAATCATGTGCAATATGAACAGAACAAAACATTATTATGAACCAGTCACAGTTAGTCATGTGCTGTCTTCAAAAGTTTTACCAAATGCAAAATGGGTGGCAAGTTTCGAATAGGACAAATTCATAACCCTTCAAATGCAATATGAATCAGATTAACCATGTTGTCCAATACAGTTGTTTTATTTGCGTGTATGGGTGTTATGACCTTCTCTGAAGGGGTGGAGGGTGGAGTTGAAGAAATGATGGGTAGGGGGATACTGCTGAGCAGCTCGAAAGCCCAATGGATCTTCAGATCAGAAATCTTTACATGTAGCAATGGTAGTTCTCCAAAAACCTTAAACCTATTAAAAATAGGGTCTAGTGTTTAGATGTATTAAGAACAAAAAGTGAAAACAAAAAAAATTAAATGTCACAGACCTGGGCATACGTAGGTCTCTCTCCACCATACACTTGGCAAGCTGTAGAGTGAAGTCCATGGGCTGCAGTATGTGCTGTATCGAAGATCCCTGCAGACGAGCACTTTTCCACATTTCACCTATTTCCACACACAAACACAGTAAATTCACATACAAAACACTGCTGCCTATAATATTAGGAAATAAATCACTCATAATACAGCATTTAGAGAGCACAAGTTACTTCTTATATTTCTTTCTGCTATAAATGTACTTGCAAATCAGCTTATTGATTTTCTTCACACTACCTATTACAGTCCTTGCAAAAGCACTGTTATTTCTTAGTCTTTTTCTTAGTGTGGGTTTATCCCAATTACTTCCTCTTTATGATATCAGAAACATTGTATTTTTATCCTGCATATTTCCTATTAATGAAATAGCAGTGTTAACTCGCACACTTCTTATTAGCACTCGCAAAGGCACTGTATTGCCATCTCTCATATTTCTTATTATTGAAATTGTATTGTTATGGCTTATGGCATTATTCTAGAATGTATGCATGGTGAAATTATATATATATAAATAAAAATGACATTTAGTAAATCTACAATCACTGGAAAGTGTTTATAACTCAAAATTTCCATAAAGATTTGGCTCAAACTGTGTGTGGATATTTGGCTGACATCCAAGAATAGAATCAAGTTTAAGTGAATGATATGTAATGATCCTTTTAAAATATATAAGCAGAGAAGCTCTACTGATGTTACCATATACGTCTTCAAAACAATACTAACAAATTTTAACAAGTAAAATATAACACCCTTGTCAACAGCAAATATATTTTAATCAATACTTTATTTTCTGGCATATTGGCTTAAACACAATAAACTAAAAGTGTGTTCGCAACACACTACCGTAATACCGCTAAAATAGAAGCTTGCACCATTTATTTTTTCTTCTTGAAAAGCACATTCAACTGCTCCTTCTACTAATGGTTCTATATAAATAAATGTTAATAGTATCAAAATGATTGTTAACCAAGGTGCAGAGTAGAATGTGTGACAATAGTCATTTTTCATTAAGCTGCCTAAATCAGAAAAAAGATCTGCAAAACTTTAACCTTAGTTACTAAATCAAAGTGCAGTAAAGACAGCAGTATATACCCGATTTGCTGTAGAGCACTTGAACAGTACGTAGTTCCAGTGAGAATTTTTCATAGGCTCTATCCATGATCTCCTCCATGGATGAGAAACTTGCAGTCTGCTCATTATTGGCCGGGGTCACAGTGTTTAGCTAGGGTATACATAAATACAGAGACAACAGTGAGAGAGAAATGCACTTGAATATGTTGTTTCTCTGAATGCAACACGGCAGCACTTTAACACTTACTAGCAGGCTGCCAAAGTCAATGATAATGAGGTCTGATTTGTTGTGATAGAAGCCACTCTTGGGCACCAGCAGATATGAGGGTTTCAGGTCAATCTTCAGATCCAGAACCTTATGTGTTTTAATAATATGGGATAGACCTGGAGATAAAGTCGAAGATTATATTAATATATACAAAAATTGTGATAATGCTCTTGTTTAATTATCAAATCATACATATTCCAACACGTAAGCACTGGAAGACTTTTTACTAAGAAAATTAGCACCCAGTGGCACAGCAGAGCAAGCAATAGTATAGAAGTACTGTATTTGAGCAAAAGTACAGATAGTGTTAATATATTTTAATTTAATATGAGTGAAAGTACAAAGTTATTTAGGTTTAAATTAATTTAAGTATTATATTCAAATGTAGCTTACAAGTTTCATTAAACAGTTATTAGCATCTTCACTTCACTGTTTCTATTAAACTCCTATTCTTAGATGGGCAGAATTATCCGGAATAGTAAACTTCTACTGTAGTATAAAAAAACCAAGAAACCACATATTTTGCAATACTTTAAGGAGATTTCAGAGTGATAATGTTGTCTTTCATTGCCAAGGAACTAAAAGCAACTAAGTCTTGTGTTTAGAAAACCATTTTAGTCAACCAATCCTGGTGCGATTTCTCCATTAATACTGTTCATTTGAACAAGTGTGAACACCTTCATCCAAAACTTAGTGTGCAACAAACAAGCATACAAAGACCATCTGAAAAGGTGCACCTAAGTCCACTTCCTAATTAACTCTGGTACAGTTCAATTCATGTATGAACACAGACCAATGACATGTGAACAAACCGAATACAGGAAGTGACGTTACAAGACGCAGTCTGTAATTTAATACAGGTTTAATGTATATAACTTGATATAACAGTTATGACACTAATTTAATTCAAATATAATTATGTTTAAGAGCTGTACTTGATTCTTCTGTACTTCGTTAGAAAGAACAGCATACACATGTACACCTGCTTTTTGTTATAGCAGGTGTGCTATAGCTGCTCGATTAACACAGTGGTGTACTCTCATGCCCTTCGAAGCCTTTAGAGAAGCCGTAACAAACAGGTGTATATAAAATATTATATAAATATATTTATTCATTTATTTAATGAATCATGTAAAATTAAAAGCATATTTCAATTCTGTGAATTTCCCTCTGTGGGTCTAACAAAAGGTTTATCTTATACATTCAAAATGCTGCTCTGAGTTTTCTTGGGTGCTACAGGACACAAATGAGAGTGCTACTAACCAATCAAAACAGTTCACTAAAATGGGATTAAACAGGGGTCTAATCAGCTTTGCAGCCAACCGCTGTACCCACTTGTGCCACTGTGCCAATGAATGAATCAATTAATGAAATTACCAGTGGCTGTCTTCTCCTTTATTTCTTCAAGTTTGCTGAGTGTGGCTGAAGTAATCACCTCCAGGTCCATGCCTTTCTCCGTCTTAAAGAACTCGATCAAGCTATTTATTGTCAGCTACAAACAAGCAAGCAAATTGAAAACAGTCAGCGTTATACAATAATAATTATTTGTTACTCCAGAAGGACTTTGTTTTAGTTATATCTGCACAGCCACATGTTAATTCCAACGTAATTAGTAATCAGTATCAAGAGTATTGATTCATGCCTTGCACTGAATGTTGCAGTCAAGATCATCGGACAACATATCCATATCCCATTATGCAAGAATTTTAAAAAAGAAAAAAGGAAGGTTAAATTATTTTGTAATTCACTTCACATTCAATTACTATTCATTAGCTTTTACATACACTGCTCACAAAAATTAGGGGATATTTCAATATGGGAATAATTTTGAAGTATCCCCTAATTTTAGTGAGCATTGTATTAATAAATAATACATTTTGCATATACAATATAAAATTATATATATAAAACTAAAGCAATGTCAGTTTTGGAATAAAACGGTGATTATTTTTTTCCCCTTCTCTCAAACATAATAAGAAATCTCCACATATAGCCAACTGAATCTGATGTAGTTTGTTTAAATTGATTGTTCATATTCTGTAACAGTAGAAAAATGCTCAGGTTATCATTAAATTACCTCAGACAGACGCACTGGACTCAGCTGTTCAATTCGACAACTTCAGAGTCCACCTTGTTTCAAAAATGAGTCCAATGCTTTTGTCTGATCTAATACTAAGATTAACATAGAGTACTACAACACTAGTTAACACATTATTTTAAATCCACTGTTTTAAATTAATTCAATTTTATTTATATATCGCTTTTTACAATGTAGCATTGTCTCAAAGCAGCTTTACAGCAATACAATTCTCTAAAAAGGCCAATCCCAAGTTGAGCAAGCCCAGGGCGACAGTGGAAAGGAAAAACTCCCCAAAATGGTAGGAAGAAACC
>JAUZST010008402.1:0-13586 GCA_034779995.1 Parotocinclus haroldoi
CTACATGGTCTGGCCCCACATTATCTGAGTGAACTCTTACAATCTTACAATCCAGCTCGACTACTTCGCTCACAGGCTGCAGGACTTCTTTCATTACCTAGAATTTAAAAAGTCACTGCAGGGGGGAAAGTTTCTCATACTTAGCCCCCCAGCTATGGAATAACCTTCCATTAGTTAGAGATTCAGACACTTGCTACAACATATGCTGCCTTCAAGATGCCATCTTTTCCATGGACCTAAATGCATTTTTGAACAAGACAATGCAAAGCAATCCAAACCAGTAAAGGTTAGAACTGAATATGTAATTCTTTTTAAATCTTTCTTTGAGGAACAGGTTTGTAAACATGTCAATTCTTTTCACACATTTGTTGACAAACTAGTTATAATTTGCCCATCATAGCAGATCAAAGACTCAGCTTTTCATGAATAATTATTTTGTACCAAATCATGATTACCATCACCTGTTGATATCATTAAATCACATCGTTCCCCATCATCAGTCTCCTTCTCCCCCAGCATCTTCCTTGGTTTTGTAGCCCATTCCAGCCTTGTGCAGGGCTATGATCTTGTCCCTGGCATCCTTAGAAAGCTCTTTGGTCTTGCCCATGTTGGAGAGGTTCAGGTCTGACTGATTAATTGACTGACATAAATGTCACAATTTATGACAGCTGTCTGTAATACAGATAACGAATTTATTAGGAGCATCTGACTGGTCAGTAGGAGCTAGAACTCTTAAAAAGATCAAATACGTGTTTCTCTCTGCAAAATGCAAACACATTTATATATTTTATACAATGTCATTTTATGGATTTTCCTTTAGATGTTCTCTCTCTCACTGTTAAAATAAACCTACCCTTAAAACTATAGACTTTTCAGACTCTCAGCAACTTTCTCTCTCTCTCTCTCTCTCTCTCTCTCTCTCTCTCTCTCTCTCTCTCTCTGTCTCTATCTATCTATATATATATCTATCTATCTATCTATCTATCTATATATCTATCTATATATATATATATATATATATATATATATATATATATATAGAAAGAGAGATATAAAGATAGAGAGAGGAGATTTTTACCTTATTACTAACCCTAAACTGCTCTTCTCCCAACTTTTTTTTGCATTCTATCATAGTTTTAGCAACTTCCTGTGTGATTCTGAATGCACTGCGGGTATTGAGCTGCTTCTTATAAATGTTCTTAAGGTGGGAAGACGGAGCGTGCAATTTAGGGATGTTGACTCGGTTGATTGGGCGACAAGTGGGATTCTTTTGACATGGTGCTGGGAGTCCAGGTTCTGCAAGCCCAAAGGAAAGAAAAACAAGCCACACCCACTGGTTCCTTAGCTCATGGGGTCAAGTCTACCTAAGTAAGCCCAGCAGTCCGTCCACATGTCCAGGGGAAGGATTCTGGACTGTTCCTGTTCTAGCTGACTGCATCAGCAATACCTCTATTATCTACATTCACTGTTACAACCCTGGTGGTTGGCACTGTGTCTTCATGTTTATAAATATTCCAGCGCCTCTGCTGTGGCTAAATTTCTGTTCACTGTCTGTGGCTGCCGGCAGAATGGTGGCTCGGTGGGTAGCACCACTGCCTCACAGCAAGAAGGTCCAGGGTTCAATCCCAGGGTGGAGCGGCCCTGGTCCTTTCTGTGTGGAGCCTGCATGTCCTCCCCGTGTCTGCGTGGGTTTACTCTGGGTACTTAGTTTCCTCCCAACAGTCCAAAGACATGCGTGTTAGGTTTATTGGTGCCTCTAGAGTGGCCCTTAGGGTGTGACTGTGTGTGTGCCCTACGATGGATTGGTGGGCAGTCTAGGGTTGTTCCTACACTTGCACCCAGAGTTGGCCTGCAACCTCATGTGGATTAAGCAGAAGATCAGCTTTAATTCTATGCATAATTAAAATCGCCACAGGATTGGAGACATTTATAATGACTAGTTCTAGTATAATGACTAACATTTTTATTGCCCATAGTCAAGTCGACTGCGATCACTTTCATGTACTTATTTTTGAAACTGCTTTGATTTTTGATTGATAATTGATGCTGTTTTGTTAAGACTTCATATTCGTGGTGTTCTCCCAAACATCGTGGAGTTCGAAACCAGACGCCTAGTAAGCTCTAGAGCATAAACGCAAACCTCTGATAATAAATAACAAAGCTACTGAAAAGGCATTATTCTAAACCCCACAACCCGGTCTCTTACTCCGTTACCTAGGTTACTAATAAGACACGTTCAGTCGCTATCCATGAGGCAGAGAAAACCACAAAACAGGCAACTACGCGTCATAAACGGAGATAACACGCACAAACGAACCCCCACCTCTCCCTCACACACACACACACACACACACACACACACACACACACACACCGCATCTATGTTCAATAAGCGAAGCGGTGGAAGGTCTCTCGTCGTTATGCAGACATTGCAGCGTCTCATACTGCCTTTTGTTCTTCCGCGCAGCTCTGAGAATGATGTGTTGTCAATATTAATATCGGTCCACGAGCCAAATCGCTAATTCTCACCGTCTTGTCTTCATCAATGTAAAAGGTGAGTGCGCGTTTCTGTGTTTCTGCCTCGCCCAGGATTCGTTTGAAGTCCCTCTCACAGCCGCTGTCGTTATTCGATTGAAATCTGTTGCACGTTTTAGAACTAAGCGCTTTCCCACAGCGTTAACGCGACGAAAAGAGAAACGGAGACATTTTCATGACAGGCCTATATTTTGCAGCCGTGTAATCCTGTGTTCTGAAGCCTGTCAGCAAGCCCAAGGATTTTCAAATCCACTGCATTTAAACCGTCTTTCGCCTTTAACGCGAGTCTTCGGAAAGCAGCTTTCCGCCGATGTTGCCAAAATGCTTTCTTACATTTACGTTTTCGAATTCAACAAGTTATGTTAGGCTACTCAACTTGTGTATGTCCGCAAAGAACAAAACATCGCATTTGTGTATTTTTGTGTGCGTGTCAATGACTGGTTAGACCACTCAGGTAAGAGGCAGTGTGGGATATTTTGAATAAACGCTCCGATGAGGTTAAATAAATCCGTTGAATTATAATGAATAATGTTCTATACCCAAAGAGGGAACATTAAGATCAGAGCTCTCCCAGGATATCAAAACATAACCCTAATATCTTTCTGATAATCTCTTTGGAATCTCCATCACCGCAGACACAATCAGCCTCCTGGTTTATCCGCATCATTAAAATCATCTCGGCCTAATACGTGTGCACATTAAGGGCGAGCAAGCTTCGACTACACCTGTAACTGCATCGATCAGAACAGGAACATGAATAAATACGTAAATAAAGATGCATTCGCGTGCACATTTCATGGGATTTATTTACAATGGAGCATGAAATGAGGAACGGGTTATGACAAGTGTGTTATACAGTATATCTGTTTACATTACCAGTGTGTAAATGTCTAGATAAGCTCACAAAAATGAGGGGGTATTTGAAGATGCAGTATCCCGTAATGGGCATCACGGTGGCACAGCAAGAAGGTCCCGGGTTCAATCCCATGATGGAACGGCCTGGGTCCTTTCTGTGTTAAGTCTGCATGTTCTCCTCGTGCCACCCGTTTCCTCCCACAGTCCAAAAAGCCATGCATGTTAGATTAACTGGTGTCTCTAAAGTGGCCCTTAGTGTGTGACTGTGTGTGTATGTGTGTGTTTGTGTGTGTTCCCGACAATGGATTGGTGCCCCGTCTAGGGTTGTTCCTGCCTTTGCGCCCAGAGTTGTCTGGTGGGCACCGGCTGGCCCGTGACCCCTGTGTGGATTAACCCCATGCGGAATATAATCAATGAATGAATATCCCGTAATGAAATATCCCCCAATTTTTGTAAGCAGTCTACATGTGCCAGTATCAGGTTGGTCCACTCTTTGCCTTCGGAACTGCCTGCGCTTATTTGTGGAACAATTCCAAGAAGGACATGTTGGACCCTTTTGATTCGTTCGTGTCAAAGAGTTGCTGCAGATTTGTCATTTGCACACACAGGCTACTTCTCAAAGGTGCTCTATTGGAGTGAAGGCTGGTGACTGTGGAGTCCATTCGGGTGCAGTGAACTCATTGTCATGTTCAAGAAGCCAATTGCTGCTCACAAAAATTCAAAATGTAATATGCCCTGATTGAATATCCCCTCCACAGTGTTGCACCACCAGCAGCCTGAACTGTTGATACAAGGCAGGATCTATGTTTTTGTGTTGTTACAGCAAATTCTAACCTTACGAATGTCACAGCTTTTCCAAACTTCAGCTACCGAACTTTGGTGAGCCTGAACAAGTAACTGCCTTAGTTGCCCATTCTCAGCTGGCAGGACTGGCACCTGGCGTTATCTTCTGCTGTATTGTTGTGCACTTGGAGATGCTGTTTTGCACACCTTGGTTGTAACAAGTGGTTAATTCACCTAATGAAATCAGCTTTCATCAGCTTGAACCAGTGTGGCCATTCTGTTCTGACCTCTGTCTTGAACAAGTGATTTTTGCCTTGTCAAGTCAAGTCAAATTGATTTATATAGAACCTTTTATAATGTTGCATCGTCTCGAAGCAGCTTAACAATCTTATATGATCTTAAAAGGCCAGTACCAAATTGAGCAAGCCTAGGATGACAGTGGCAAGAAAAAACTCCCCGAATGTAGAAGGAAGAAACCTTGGGAGGACTCAAAAACAGACCCAACCTACTTGGGTGGCCTAGATGTTAATTGAAATCATAAAGTTGTAGTAATGGTAAAATTAAGTAAATAATACAATTTCAATGAATAATACAATTCAAACGAATATTTATTTTAATTGCTGCTCACTGGATAGTTTCTCTTTTATATAATTCGCTGTAAACCCTATACATGCTTGGCTGTGTATGAAGATCAACGTGTCAGCTCTTGATGCATATGGGTTCCACATCAGGTTCCACTAAAGTAAGCTGAAAACGGGCAACTGAGGTTACGGTTCACATGGATTCACCAAAATTGGACAATATATGACTGGAAAAATGTCGCCTAGTCTGACGAGTCTCGATTTTTGCAACCACAATTTAAAAGAAGGGTTAAATTTGGCATAAACAACATGAAAACAAGGATTCCTTCTGTTTCATCAACAGTTCAGGCTGCTGCTGGTGGTGTAATGGTGTGCGGGATATATTCTTAGCACTGGGCTCCATGGCACAGAAAACTGCGTAGAAATTTGAAATGTTCATCATCTATAGTGTAAGGAGGGAAACTTAACAAAAGGTATAACAAATAAAAAAAAAAAGGTTTCAGTTATTCTCCAAAATAAATAAAATAGTTTACAACTAGTTTTTCATTTTCTGTTTTTGCCTCACAAGCCAAAATGTTACACACAACAATAGGTCGTACAGTGTTGATCATTTTCTGATTTTAATTTTTTTTTATTTCATGTATAGTGTAGTTTATCTAAGAAGAAAAATATTGTAAATGGCCTCTGGGCAAGCTAGTTATCAAATGTAAGGACCTTTAACATTAAATATACCGACTAAAACATCCGTATTAAACATAGCATTCAGATTTGGCTGTTTAATAAATTACACCGGTCATCCTCACACTCATTTCTGTAACTCCACCTATGGCTTAGAAGTACATTTGCAAAGGGGCGCCAATTTGGTTTTTCAAGTGTCCAATACATTAGCATTTCATTAAAGCTAAGAGCCGACCACAGGAACTGCTATTGTGCAGCACAGAAAAACATAAATCGCTACATCAGCCTGAGCCTCAGGAGATCTGAGTGGATCGAGTGTATTTTGGAGGGCAGCGTAAAAACCTGCTCCAGATTCGTGACTGCGAATATTACGATTAATAACATGATTGGCAAATAATAGGCTTGCACAACAACATAGGTCACCCCAAAATACTTTGACGATGAACCCTTGAGCAGAAACTCTTCTAATAGTCTAGGGTGGGCAACCCAGGGTGTTAATGCTAAATATAACTGGTAACCACTGAGCTGAAAGAACATTCAGAACGAATCTTGAGCTTATAAATGCACAAACCATTTTCCTAGCAACTATAAAAGAGTACATTTATACATCTAGCCATATTATATAGTTGTAAAAATTCTATTTTAGGAATGTTGCTAATGCGCAGGTCTGAATCAAGGTCTGAATCAAATGTGACATAGAAATTTTTACAGACGGACTTAACGTATCAAACAGCCATTACGGTTTAGCATAGATTTAGACAATCTGTCTTTTGCAACCGTGGAAAACAACCAGCTCACACCAGCAAATGTCCAGGCCAGTTTAAAATTCACCAATGGCCATCTGAGGAGGCATGCGAGAAGGTCATGTGGTCAGATGAGACCCAAAAAGAGTGTTTCAATATGAACTCCACTCGCCCTGTTTGGAGGAAGAAGAAGTATGAGTACAACACCGACCCAACTGTAGAAACGTCATACTTTTGGGGTGCTTTTCTGCAAAGGGGACAGGACGACCGCACCATATTGGCAGGAGGATGGTTAGGGTCATGTATTGTGAGATTTTGGACATCACCCTCCTTTCTTCAGTAAGAGAATTGAAGTTGGGTCGTGGCTTGGTCTTCCAGCATGACAATGACCCGAAACCCACAGCCAGGGCAAATGGCTCTATAACAAGTATTTCAAGGTTATGGAGTGGCCTAGCCAGTCTCCAGATCTCAGCCCCAATAGAAAGTCTTTGGCGGGAGCTGAAACTCAGTGTTGCCCAATGACAGCCTCAAAATATGAAAGATCTGGAGAAGATCTGTATGGAGGAGTAGAGCAAAATCCTTTCTACAATGTGTGCAAACTTGGTCAAGAACTACAGAAAACCTCTGGCTTATGTAATTGCAAATTATTAGTATTTATTATTTTATATTATTAGTATTTATCATTTATAAATCATGCAATTTGATTTTCTGGGTGTTTGTTTAGATTTTGTCTCTCACAGCATCTACTATAGAAATTTCAGATCTCTCCATTCTTTGTAGATGGAAAAACCTTCAAAATCGGCAGTGTATCAAATGCTTATTCCCCCCCCCCCCCACTTTATACCCTGCTCACAAAAATTAGAAGATACTTAAGTTAGTAAATATCCCATAATTAATTAACTTTTTGGGCAGTGCAGTGGGTAGCACCGCTGCCTCAGGGCAAGGAGGTCCCTGGGTTCAATCCCAGGGTGGGGCGGCCTGGGTCCTGTCTGTGTGGAGTTTGCATGTCCTCCCCGTGTCTGCGTGGGTTTGGTCCAGGTACTCCGTCTTCCACAGTCCAAAGACATGCGTGTTAGGTTAACTGGTGTCTCTAAATTCGCATTGACGTGTGTTTCTTTGACGACAGGCGATGCGATATGTCGGTCAAAGTATTCCCTCGTCGCGTCTTCGTGGGTATGAGCGAACCCCGCATCAAGCGGGACTTGAACCGTGAGGAAAGAAGAAGAATAGTATATAAGTACTTCATAGTCTTTTTTGTCAGAAAGTAAATCAGAAAAAAAAACTGGTTCTAATATTTGATGTGACCTTCCTTTACACATCTGGAAGAGTAGCAGCCAAGGAAACCCTTTTTACTTGAGGCTCATTTTATCATCTTAAACACTGGGGAAATGCAATCGTTTCACCGAGCAAATAAAAACTATTCATTTTGTTTTGATTATGTCAGGATAGTGGTTCATTCTTTATAGCAAAGAAGATGCCTTATAGAATACAGGCTAAGTATGTAGCACTGCCGCCTCACAGCAAGAAGGTCTTGGGTTCGATACCAGCTGGAGTGCTCTGCCTCCAAATCAAGTTACCTTCAAATCATAGGCTGTTACGGTAATGACACTCCTGTTCAAAAAAAGATGCTGCATCGATATGAACAAAATGCATTTTATATAAAAATGCATTTTTAAAATACAGAAGGTGATTTTTAAAAAATGAATCAGTTTATCAATTTTTATCATTTTATTGGAGCAGAGCATGTCTGGGTTAGGGAAATGGCCTATGTAATAAAAATGACGTGCATCCAAGTGTCAACAAAGATCAGATCTACTAGTGGGATTTAGTATGTTCCTACTGATCAATAAATATCAGCTCTGAGTTTCATGCACTAGGTGGTAGGGCTGCACCATTATTCATATTTTTATTGCTACAAGAAGTGTTGGCGATAAACATCTCACACATCTACAGAGCTGCCTTCTGAAAGTTCTAAAGAAGAGCAAACTCAAACTGCATTACCCAGGTGCAGCAGCAGAGGGAGCTCTTTACGCTGCAGAATATGCTCACGTGACGTAATAAGGCAGGAGGCAGAATGAAGGTCCATGGTGAACACACACACACTAAACACTGTAGCTCTTAGCCAGGAAAGAAAATGAGTACAGCCAGTCCGAGGATCCAAAACCCGGCCAGAAACTTGCACGTTCAGATACAGTGTGGTTTAAAATGCTTTGAAAATGATTTTTTTCTGCACTCACTAAGCTAGATGGATAAGGACTGTCTTCCAGATAAATGCCAGATTCAATCACACACAATCACATTTCCCCCATGACATCAGAACAGAAATGATCAGTGTAGTGAAAGTTTAACCCTACATGAGCTTAACAGTTCACAGGACTTTAAATTAAACAGTCGATGTTTTCAGTCATATTTTCCTGAAGAACACACGGGGGGGAAACATAGCTTTGGACCTGCAAGATGCTTTGTCGAGCTGTAGTTTGAACAAAGAGTGCCTAATGTGCGACAACATGCACAAAAGCACAAAGATGTTCATAGATGTTCCAAACTGTACAGCTGGATTAAACTGCAGTGTTTTGGGCACTGACTCCACATAGTCTATCCATTCATGATCTTCCGCTTAATCCACACGGGGTCGCGGTCCAACCGGTGCCTGCCTGGCAACTGAACAACCCTAGACAGGGCGCCAAGCCACCATAGGGCACACAGTCACACACCAAGGGCCACTTGAGAGACACCAGTTAACCTAATACGCAAATACCAATACCAAATACCCAAATACCTTTGGACTGTGGGAGGAAACCCGGAGTAAACCCACGCAGACACAGAAAGGGCCCAGACTGCTCCACCCTGGGATTGAACCCAGAAAGCTTCTTACTGTGAGGCAGCGGTGCTACCCAATAACCACCCTCCACATAGTCTAATGATGACTAAATGAATTGCCACACAAATTTTTAATTAACAATCACTAAAGCTTTTAATTTTTCAGTAAGTGTTTATGCTAATTTTAAAAACGTTTCTACTCATTTTATACAAAACTAAATACTTGTCGTAAGCGCTGATCCATTATGAGACCTAATTTTACACACACTGCTTGAAAAACTGAATTCTAATGAAGTTGCTGTTTGATTTAAAAGCAGTTGGATCAGTGCACTGTGCTTATGGATTATGTTCTTCGATTCTTATTGGTTGGTTATGTGACGTTAAACCTGAACTATAGTAGGTTTATACTTATACCATTATAGTGTGTTTTTAAACGTATTTTTCTAATTCATTTTTTTTATTTGTATTATTACAGGCTGTTCATGAAATACAGATTCACACAGCACCAACTAGCACTATTATAATTTCTATGTCCACTATAAGGACATGTTGTTGAATTATTCTGGTTTCATTACACAGTGAAAACAAACTATTATTTGTTTTTAAAAACGATTGTCAACAAAAGTTACTCATTCGTGACTTTGGAGACTAAGGAGGCTTTGGGAAAACACTTATTAAATATCTCTAAAAGTAATAATTATGAGGAAATGCACTTCAGATTATATATACACTCAAAGCCCGTATGCACCATATGCATAAACAATATTTTTCCACTTCACTTTAAGGGCCTGGCATTGTTATTGTAAGGAAAAATTGCTTATTACGTAAGTTACAGAACAATTCCATTTTTTTTCCAGGTCAATAGCATGCTACAAGTAAGCATTCAATTGTTTTAGAACAACAAACAGCAAGAGGAAAAAGCAAAACGGTGAATGTGATGAAAAAGCGAATGACATTGTGCATGTGGCATTAATTCTTGCTGTAAAAAGATGAGGAAACTCAAGAGCTTCCATCTGTAACATGAATAGGGATGGTAATGTTTCACATTCATTAGCAGATATGATGAGAGAGAGAGAGAGAGAGAGAGAGAGAAAAAGGAGCAGGAGTTAAGGCAGAGTAAAGGTGTAAAGCAGCTTATTTAACATATATTTATTCTCCACCATGTGCATGTGTGTCACCTAAAAGTTTTTTTTTGTTTTAGTCTTGCCAAAGTACAACACGGTTTACATATATAATGAAAGCCTAATGAAGACTAATTTAATAGCCAGACATTTTTTTAATGAACATTCACTGAAACTTAATTAAACAGGTCACATACACTGGTGCTTGGAAGTTGGAAATATTTCTGCTTAAATATGACCTAAAGCATCATCAGATGTTCACAAAAATAAGATAAAATAAGATGCAGCACGGTGGTTCGGTGGGTAGAAGGTTCCAGGTTCAATCAGAGGGTGGAGCGGTTTGGGTTCTTTCTGTGTGGACTCTGCATGTCCTCCCCGTGTCTGCATGGGTTTACTCCAGGTACTCCTGTTTTCTTCTAATGTCCAAAGACATGCGTATTGTTTTTAAAGTGGCCCTTGGTGTGTGTGTGTGTGCCTTACAATGGTGCGCCCCGGCTGGCCCTTGTGGTTAAGGGGACAAAAATATACTTGGTCATGTTTTTTTATGATGCAAACAGTCCAATATTACATATCTCTACATGTCAAAAGTATGTGAACCTCTTGGATTTTTTAAATGAAATGGAGCCTGAAATGACAAGTTGAGCCCAACTGTATTTGAATGTCAGGGATCTTTTAAAGTTTGATGCTTATAACATGTTTTTGCCACTGCCTCATGGCATAAGCAAAGGAGATTTCTGCTTCTTACACTATAAAAGGTTACAAAGGCATCTCTAAGAAGTTTGGATCCATCCAAAGTCAGACAGATTGTGCCCAAATGTAGGACATTCCAGGCCACTGTTAATCTCCTATAGTCAGCATCATATCATAGTATAAACAGGATGATAATGATGACACACTTCAGATAAGTTGCATAGACTACTCGATTTGATCCTCATCAAATTACACAATCTAGATGGCGTTAATACTTCTTTGGGTGCTGAAAAAATGGTGAACTGAATCTCTTCATTTGAAAAAAAAAAATGCTTTGGGAAACCATTTATTTATTGAACAAGGGCACTACATTCTATAGTGTTTCGAAAAAAAACCCTCAACAAGATGATTTCACAAATATCAATGCAATTATCAACGTAGCATTGGGCACTTCATGATTTCGTTATGATTTAGAGGACTGTGATGTGATCATTAATTGATTAATTGATGTGATCTTGATGTATTTTAGTGTGCTGAATCCAAAAATCACATCCTTTCCTCCCAGTCCCATCCGTTTTTTCCGCATAAAGCTGTCTACTTATAAACTTATGTCAATAACATAGCATTATTAATTAGATATGCTGAGCACACAAGAAGATAAGCAATACGCAGAAAAAAACAAGCTGAATACGCAAAAAGAAATGCTGAATATGCAATCAGTATAGCTAATAGGAAGGAACTAAGGGGCAAAAGAACTAATAGGACTGCGTATTAAACAGTTAAAAACTGCTGACATCACCATTTTATGGCTATATAAATAGCGTGAGTCGTTCAAGAGGATTAGAAGTTGCAGTTGTAGCCAATTTAACTGTGTTAAACCTGTTTTTGTTGAACATCTTGTAGTCATAATTCGATAACTACATAGTAGTGTTGTAGTCAAGACCACTAGAGAGAAGACAGAGACTCATCGAGTCAGAGTCAAGACCAGATTAAGATATTTTCTCATCATACAATAATAAAATGAAGAAGAAATAAACTTTACATTCATAATAACTCAGTGTACATCATGTATTAAAACATAGCATATTTCAGTATGCATTTAAAAAAAAGATATGGAATAATCTATACCATATCTCACAAAAGTGAGTACACCCCTTGCTTCTTGTGCCTTTGGGCGGAACATTATGAAAAAGTGGCCTGCTAGAGAGCAATTTGAGATTGGTGAAAAGAATATTAGGAATAAACCACTTGTTAATCCTAAAAGTGTTGCTCCCCCATGGCATATCAAATGGGGACTCATAAAACAGTTTGCTAGGGCTTTGCATTAAAATGGTGAGTGCTTCATGTACCTGTGTACCAAATTTCTTGCTCTTTCACATAAGGAGTTGAAAGCTGACATATTCGATGGCCCACAATTTTGGCTTCTAATCAAAGACAGAGAATTCCTCAATATGATGAAAACCATAGAAAATGATGCTTGCTGTGCTGTGCAAACTTCAGAGTCGAAAAATTATCACCTTGTAGTTCAAAATGTATCGGTTGCTTTCCAAACAAACACAAGTATCCAATTGCATTTCCATGATTAAGCACCTTAACCAACTTCCTGCCAATCTTGACGCTGTGAGTGAAGAACAAAGAGAATGCTTCCACTAATATAGGTAGCAGAAACCCAAACGTGATGCCAGACTATTGCTGTTGTTTACATTTCCAGTAAACATCCCAAAAAATCCCTAACAATGGAAATTCACTATTAAAATAATTATTGCTCTATTAGTTAGACAACGGACTTGTTTTTTTCCATGAAAGGAATATTTTATGTACTATTGATACTACTTTTGATATTCAACTCTATAGTCTTTAACAAAACATTTCTCACCCGTGGAAAAAAATGACGTATTGCATGCTTTTTTTTGACTCCGTATTTGGAATCAGCATCTTTCATATATATAGTTTTAAATACATTAAATTATAAATTATTTCGCTTTATAATTTATAGCTAGCTCTAAGTGAAGCTGAAATAAAGCTAAGCAGACATGAAATGTCTCAGGTTCATGCGGTCTGTAATTCAATAAGTCAAAGTCATTGTAAAAAGAAATACTGCAGGTGTCAGTGCCGACTAATAAGCAGAAATTTGTAGGACTAAAATTTGCAAATTCCATTTGACTCTTTCTATGAGGAACATAGTTGTTGACAAACTTGAGATCCTCAGCCTTTAGTGGAAACTGCTTTTTGTACTAAATTCAGGAACAGATGTAATAATATTGTTATTTTTCAAAATGTCTTTCAACTTTCATGAGTACAATTCACTATTGGATAATTACATTTGAATTAAAACGAGGCTCTACAGACTTTCAGCCATCCAACAGTTTCTGAACCTGAAATCTGAACCATAAAAACAACTAAGATTTATATAAGTTGTAATTTTTAAGTTTATAAATCAAATTTTTTTTCATTCAGTCAATTATTATTTTATTGGTCAATTTAGATTATTCCCTCTGGTATCATTTGTTATCAAAATACCAGAAGTAAAATAGTGGGCGCTCAGGTCCAGCAGCGGTGAAATCCACTTCATTGGCTTGGTTGGTAGTGAATTATCTGTGGCTGCAGAAGTGATCACTACACAGCCCTGTAATGGCCTGCTCCTTGTTTTCTCCAGGGATGGGATCTGAAGCCCCCATGACAACCTAGAATTTGCAATTTACATTTACATTACATTTCCATTTCCAGCATTTAGCAGACGCTCTTATCCAGAGCGACTTACAATTAATACAGTCTTACAT
>JAUZST010008403.1:0-13585 GCA_034779995.1 Parotocinclus haroldoi
CACACACACACACACACACACACACACACACACACACACACACACACACACACACACACACACACGCGCTCTCTCTCTCTCAAATTCCTATGCTCTGGGCTTTTAAACCATGCTCCAACTCACATTTCACAGAATGACTACTGTGAGTCTGGCAAACGTGGAGCAAGACACACAGATCCTGACCTTATCTGGGGAGAGGGAGAGAGAGGGAGAGAGAGAAACAGAGAGAGAGAGAGAGAGAGAGAGAGAGAGAGAGAGAGAGAGAGAGACAAAAGCGAGAGCAGCAGGTTGCAGAAGTAGCAAGAAAGACTGACAAACCACATCTCAGATCTGACTGAAATACCCACAGAGGTACACTCAGTGTTCAAAAGAATGCATCTGATTTCATTTTGTATTTGCGGTTAATGACGAGCCAGGTTGAGGGTCTGACAACAGCGACAGAAACACATTATATGAGCACATTAATCTTTACAGGTTTGTGATCTCACCAGTGCAAACTGTATTCTGTAACTGTTTGTAATATTTACAGAAAGGTTTGGTTACGCTAAATAAGCAATGATAAAAACTTAACCTGCAACACTTTGAGGTTTTATACAGCAGAGCTGCAGATTTTGATAACAAGCCTTGTAAACAACTGCATTACGTGATCGTGTTCTGATCTGCTGTGGCAGATTTCTTAAGAAGACTAAGCTGTTAAAGGAAACATGGTTACAGAACCCATTGCTGTTTAACCTCCAACTTAATGCTGACATTTTCTTAATCGCAGATGATACCCATTGTTTCATTGCTTCACTAAATCAATTTGGTTTGGAAATTCTTATGCAACAGGAAATGAGAGTAGACTGATACAGCATTGCTAAATAACAATAATATTCCTCCACATCACCTTTGATAAAGAGATACACCGGCACTCGGAAGGCACATTTTTCAATTTAATTAATCCATGTAAGACCCCCAGGCAATCAGCAATGATAAAGGCACTACATGCATTGATCAATATTTTGTATACTTAAATACTATATATAAAGAGATCAAATGTAAACATTACAAAAAAAAAAACAGTGAGTGCTAAGATACATTTTTCACAACCAAATTGAGAAATGGTAAATTGGCCACCATATGTCTGTATTAGAATCAAACGGTTTTTTAATCATTCCCAATACAGATTCAGCGTGGTGGTGATCAGCCAATCAGGAGCAAGTAACTGATTCGGTCCCAGTCAGATTTATACTTGCACAACACACAACGCTACTATAATTACAATTATTTATATCGTTATACAAGTTATATAAATTATTATATATATTATTATTTATAATCAGAGTAATATAATTTAGAATTCAGTTTGGTTTGGTCTGCTGACGTTCATGATGAGGACGTGTTAGATTTCAGCTGTGTTTAAGTACTACTTGGTCAACTAAATACTAGCTCATGACTAAGGAGAATGTAGGGACACCAAAGAGGGAGTAAGAATTTATTTCAGACACAACCATGTCTGTAGCGCAGGGTTCTGTACAGCATGCTACATGGAACACATGCAGAACGAGAATAAGCTGTAGAAAAACGTTTTGGAAAAAGTTTGGAACAACACATTTCTTAAGACATTTAAAACAGCCCTCCTGAATACACTCCACTGAATAGGCAGAATTTGACAAAGCTAAGGAAGGCAAATAGGTTAAAGCCAAAGCTACTGTTTGCTCAGAGCCAAAAAAAACCTGCCAGCTGCTGCCATTTTTGTTTAGTACTGTAGAACTTTCCAATCAAAGAAAAAAGTTGAACAAAAACGTTTACTCTCATGTTGTATAATTATACTAAAATTCTGTGCAAAGCTTCATAATTCTTAGAGAGAAAGAAAATTGGAATCAGCCGATCATATGTTTGAAAGAATTGACCATTACAAGGAAACTTACAATCTGAGCACCTTTAATATCCAGCTCAAGTAGCCATGCATTTAAGCTTAGTGCAGTTTAGACTTCAGTCTAACATACTTTGGTTTGTGTTTAAACCACTCAATGCGTTGAGCATTCATCAAGCATCATCACTTCAAGACGGGTTTGAAAAAGGTATTCATATGAATTAGGGTTTGATTAAAGCCAGGCGTAGGCTGTCTGATTTTGGAAATTGTTATTCCTCACATTACTTATTTGAATCATTTTCCTTGTATGGACAGAGCCGACAATTTATATGTTTATACTGCATGTGAACACAGCTCCTATGCAGAGTTTCCGTTTATATACAAGCATTAATTCAGCAGATTCTGTAAATCAAAAATGTCAAAAAACTTGCCATGCTGTGTGCTGAACTTCCACAAAAAAAAAAAGAGACGTATATGGACCTGCAACTGGCTGGGAGACGTGAAGAATTTGGCTTGGCCATTTTCAAGTAGAGAATTTGAAGTTGGCTACGACTTGAGTGTGTGGGTGCGTGCACAGAGATATCCAAAACATTTTCAGTTCTGTGTATTCTCTTAGAAATCAGCTTGTAAAACTGACATGTCAGAAATCTAGCCGGGCGTCTGAATGCTCACACGGAGCCCGGCTTCAACAGTTAGTCAAGCAACGCTTCCCCTCTTTCATCGCATGGACCAAATCGGGGCTAAAAAACCCACAGTGCATGCCTAGCTTAATCCAAACCATGATTATATTAGGAATTGAGCTGTTGTGTCTTACTCTAGGCTGGACTGACATAGTGGTAGCTTTGCATGTCATACTGACACAGTTAATTTTCTATTGTATCTTGTATGTTGTGTGTATGATCTTGTAATGTTGTAAAGCACCCTGAGTCAGTGCTATAGACACAAAGCATAATTGATTCCAGAAGGCCATTCAAACTACTTTTTTCCACAAAAGAAAAAAGTTCCTGGTCCCCAAATAATAATAAAAGCACAAATAAAGCAAAGGATGGTAATTCAGTACAGTCGAATCCGGTTAATTGGACCATCGATTAATGGAACCAGCTGCTTATTCAGACCGAATCCTAAAGAGCAAAACAAATCCTATTATAGTGTAATGTTATTCGCTTATTTGGACCAAAAGTTCCACTTAATCGGACCAAAGAACATGAGAGGGAATAAGGGATCCCCGGGAACGAAACCAGCGGGAGGTGACCACACCCACCACTTTCCTGATTTTGTTCAAGTGCAGTCCGTCAAGAGAAGGAGTCAGATCCCACTGGATAAATTCTTTAAACGTTGACTGGAATTTAGTAAGAACTTGTTTTTTTACAGTATTATGCTTCACATGCTGAGTATCTATATATTGTGTTGTAAATAGTTTCGAAAACTTGCAAATTTATTTTTCAATGAACAAAGTTGGTAATCAACAGTTCGCTATACGCTGTTTGTACGTTCGCTATACGTGTAAATCGTACAATAAAGGTTGAATAAATATTTAATATGTTACATAAATTATAGCATGTCCCGTCTTGTAACATAGGGCATGTTCGTTTAATCGGACCAGCCGGTTATTAGGACCAAAATGATCGTGTCCCGATGTGGTCCCATTAACCGGATTCAACTGTTTTTTCATTTATTTGTTCAGCTCCATACCCATTTAATCCAATTCACCTTTGAAACCTAGACAGGGTGCCAAGCCACTACAGGAAATGCACACAAATACACTCATGCTGGTATATGGATGGACCTAGGGTATTCTTTGAAATTTGGGTGGAAACTGGAATAGAGTTAAGGTCTTACAAAATGAATAGGAAAATTGTGGTTTCAAATGCCGCTGTGCAACTGCCTGAGCAAGTACCATAACCTTAATCCACTGAATAAAGACTGTAAAATCAACAATAGGGTCAATATTTGTGTGGGCATCAGTCTGACAATACAAAGCTACAAATCTAGAGAACACGCCAAAGTCTACAAGCCAAACTAACTAAGGGTGCGGATTGAACCCAGGATGGTAAATCATCCTGCATGAATGACAAAATTAATAGTCCTTATTAATTGTAATCAGGTAAACACAAAGATTGACTGCTTATTTAAAATTAGAGTAATACTATTTCAGACAAATTACTTTACTATGCACTTGCAGACGAGCCATTTGGAACATACAGAGTCACTTTTTGTCAGAGTTATTATCCTCTCCTCATTTTGCACTGGTGGTCTTATTCCATCTAGCCTTCCCCTTGAATCTTCTCCTTATGCTCGGTGTTCATCTGTGCCCTTCCCCAGGCCAATACTCAGTCAAGGTGGTTTATTTCTTCCTCCAGAGGAAGCTAGGTTACCATCTGATTCAAACGTACATCCCTCTCATCATGGTGGTGGTGCTGTCCCAGGTATCCTTCTGGATCAACAAGGAGTCGGTGCCTGCTCGCACCGTGGCAGGTAGGAAAAGTTCAGTTCAGTACACTCAGTTTATTACAACAACAACAAGTTTATTAATCATGACGTGCAATACAACTTTTAATTTACTCCCCACACCGCTCTTCCTCCCCACTCCACCCTGCAGAGGGTGCCCTTCACCCTACTATGATTTAAACAAGCTCTCGGCCTCATTACGGTTCCTTAAAATAAGGTCTGAATGGTTACTGTGTTTCCTCTACTAAGCACAATTTATTTTAACGCGGGGTCAGCGATTTCAGAACTTGGAACGCTTCTTTATAACAATTGTTCTCTCACACTCAAAAGGCTGTCAAAGCCCCAGAATTAAATGCCCTTAATTGAGCTCTATGTGGCACCCCATTGACTTAAAATTGCACAAAAAACATAATGTGAACTAACAATATTCCACAAATCAGAAAAAGCAAATACCCCTACTTACCCGCCTGCCATGTTGATCACCTTTCATAGGCTTTTATTCAGGTTTTATTGTCCAGAGAGAACATACATGTGTTTTGGGGAGGTTTGACATCATGGCTGAATCTGTTTTCATTTTGAGATGTCAAAGAGCTGGTTTTTCTTAACGTCCACCAAAATGAATCATTATACCTTTAAAAGATTAATAAAGGGATCTAAATTTGAATTCTATAAAAGACCAACCTCAAATGCAAGCACCTACTATAACTACTATTAGGTCTATATTTGAATACAATGGAAGAGCCAGTTGTTGATAGTAACTTGAATCAAATTGCTGACTAAACTTTTAATCTACTGTGTAAATGTACACTGGTTTTCACTTTTTAAATGTATATTAAAAAAAATTATTTAACCACAAAATAAACTAAGTATTTCCCTTTATTATTATTTTTTTTCAAAAGTATTATGGGCAAACTCGAGGACAGCTTTTCGTAGCAAGAAGGGTCGGTATTGTTCAACCCAATTTCAATGGCTTTTGTGTTTTGTGTTTAATTTGAGCCTAAGCCTTTCTGCTATACTGTCATCTACCCCAAAACTTTTCACAATGAAGCAGCAGCTGAATATCCGCCCCACACCATAAAACCTCAGTCGCACAAATTCTGATTCAGCTAGTCCACACAACTCAATGGACCACCCTGAAACATATTGGAATGAATCAGTATGGAATTTCTTACTCTGCCAGAAACTTCATGTTTTTAGCAAATCCTCTAAACACAAAACCAACATTAGATAGCCTTATGGTTAGTCTTATTTTATGAGGTTTTGATTCTATTGACAGTTCTTTCAGAATTGTACATAATAGCGGGTAATTATCTCTGCTTGAAGTGGCTGTGGGCCGATATCTTTTCTTTCTGGCAATACCACCTATTATTTTGAAGCACTGACCTGTTCCCTTCGTATATTATAGTGCAGTATGGATTTGCTGTACCTTTAGGGTCTTGTAAATTTCAGAATAACTGCATTTGACCTGATGAAAAGCTTTGTGGTTTCTGACCACAACCCATGCAGGGTATTTCACTTATTTGGGCAGCCTTTCACACTCACAAGCTTGTGTATTGGAGATGTCTACCTCTAGACATCATTCACTCCTAGTTCTATTTTAGAGCTTGTCTTCAGGCTGGTGACAGGCTGCACTATTGTGTGGCTGATTACAGGTAATGGCAAAACAAACAAACACAAACGTAAATATCCCCGTTTTCAGACTGACTCAGATGGTAGTCTAAGGGAGAGACAAGCAGGGGGAAGATCTCACCAATACAAGATTTATTTGCACCCAGAATATTTAGGCCCAACTCCCTCCTCCAGAAAGTGTGTCCAGGATAAACTGGGTTATATTGTAGGTGTAATGGAAATAAAGCGTAAACAAATTTAAATAAAGAAAAAGAGAGGCTTTAATCAAAAGGACATGCATTCCTACGAAACAAACAGTACAGGGGAGTCAATATTAATGACCATGTTCACTCCTTACTGCTGTGATCTGCAGGAATCACTACCGTTCTGACCATGACTACACTGAGCATTAGTGCACGCTCCTCTCTGCCCAAGGTCTCCTACGCTACAGCCATGGACTGGTTCATCGCTGTATGCTTCGCCTTCGTTGCCTCGGCTTTGGTAGAGTTTGCAGCAGTCAACTACTTCACCACACTGGAGGCTGACAGGATGAGACGTCGCGTGTCCAGAGCCTCTGCTCTGGGGTCTGTCGCTGAGGGGAGTGACGATGAAGAGGAGTCGGTAAATCTCACAGCTCACTAACTTACTCATTAACTATATAACGCCATTCGCTATGGCATCCTTGCCACTAGAGGGGATTGAAATCACATGCAGGTTCAGGACACTATAAAGTATAATGTAAAATACTCAAATGAAATACCGTACTGTAAAAGTTGACAGAGGAAGTGAACAGGAGCAGAGAAGTCTGAGTCTGAAGTCAGGATGAAAACAATACATGGATGCAGGAGCTGTGATGCATCTGCGTTAACCACTGTGCCAATGCGCCTGGCTGTTTTTGCATTTCAGTTTGCTAAAATAGAACTCATGACCTGTTTTATTCACACCGCATTCAATAGACAAGATGACAAATGCTTGCTAGTACCAAAAAAATGAAGGAAATTGAAAACAAAACTATTTATTAAGCTCACAGTTCCTGTTGCCAGATAACAGATTCACAGACATCTGGGCTTTGACCCCAGTGTGTGAGCCAAAGGTTATTATTGCAGGAAAAGCGTTCTGGCATAGATGTAACGAAGAAGCACTGACGGGAGCCAACACTCGAAAGGAGGTGGCCTCCTTCTGGCCCACACCATTTGTTTGTTTGTGAACTGTGCCACATGGCGGGCCCAAAGCCATGTCAAATCTGCTGTTGAGTAAAACGAATAGGAGAAATTAATTTACCCAACATTTGGAAGGCTTATTTGTGTAGAAGACGCTCTGCTGCCACGTTACTGTTCATTGCTTCCCACGTAGGAACATGTGTGATTCCTAGCTGTTGTGCTGAGCTGGATATGCTAATGGTGTTAGCACATAGCGTCCCCAGAGAAAGTCTCCCGCGTGACTAGCTCACGTCTGCCATTTTAAAAATAGCGACCGTATTAGAGCCGGCGGCCCACGGCACTCCTGTAATCTCTTCTACCTGAGACACTACAACTCCCCAGTCCCCTCCCTCTGCTTCTGATCTGGGAAGCTAGCTGTACAGTGCAGCTTCAGACATGGAGAATTGCTTTTGAGATTTACTTCAGACGGGCTGCAGAGGTGTCCTTACCGTGGCAGGTGTCCCCTGATTCGGAACCTCTGCAATGTACTGATTTTATGGCCGTTATATTATATAGATATAAAATTATATAGAAATTATGGTTCAAGAGCATGAAGTGGCACAAAAAGTGTAATATGTAACAGCTGACAAGAGACACATTTCAGAGAGTTTTAATTTCGACCGATTTCTCTTTTGTTTCACTATTTAACCAAGTCAGCATCAAACAGGGATGACATGGTGGTGCAAGTGGTTAGCACTGTTGCCTTACAGCACAGAGACTAATGTTCGTGTCACGGTTGACGGCCTGCATAAGTCTGCATCTTTTCCCTCTGTCTTTGTGGGTTTCTTTCAGGTGTAGTATTTCTATGCCCTCCCACATTCCTAAGATGTGTTAGGTCATCTGGCATCTTAAAAGTGTTGTGGTGTGCATGTCTGTGTGCATGTGATGGACAGGCACCATGGTTGGGGCTATTCCCTAGCTCCCATTAGTAACTTTGGTACTTGACCTTATTAAGCATTTGGTATCAGAACTGGATTTTTTTGGAATATATGTGTTTCTGCATTGGCAATTTGAGACTGGTCTGTTTGGTATTGATTATAATAAATAAGTTGGTACCGGAAAAGCAGTATTTAATAAAAGTGGACAATTTTGTGTCAATACTAAAACATTTAAAATGCATTTCAAACCTCCTGGATAAATTAAATTGAAACCCGCAGTACCGAAACAGCAGAAGTTTACCATATCTGGTACTTTTTAGACTGGATCAGCACTCAAAGTTGTGATTTAAGTAAATGGATGGAACTGCTGGAGCCTCCTCATGGCAGGAGTTTGTGTGGTAATAAGCAATGGTGGGTAAAGGGCAGTCAATAACACACACCAGCCATGTTTAACTCATTTAATTGCTTTAAGTCTCAATGACCGGATCATTCCTAATATAAATGCCATATTATAATGAGGTTTCTAACAAAGAATGTTAGCAGTTCATGTTGGAAAATCATATTTAGTTCTGTTCCCCTCAAATAAGAATGTAATCAGGTCGTTTGAGCAGAGCAGACGCTAAAAGATAAACAACAACGTTGTTTTAAACACTGGTTGCATATTTGTTCAGTTTTGAGAAATTCTATAAAATGTCAGGCCTTGACAATAGCTTTTTTAAGTAGGGCTTAAAATGGACTGCATGTGTTTTGGAGCCATGATGAGAAGGACCATCCATACTGTTATCAGCCAAAGCTATGGTCTGTCATGCTAGGGGGCTGTGTCAGTGCCCTGGGGAAGGTAATTTACAGTTCTGTGATGGCAGCATTAATGCAGAAAAGTACACTGAAATTTTAACGCAACATAAGTTGCCTTAAAGATGTTGTCCATGCATTTTCTAACAAGACAGTGCAAAAACACATGCAGCACAAATTACAGGTGTGTCTATTAAAAAAAAAAGGGTACAGGTACAGTACTGGCCTTCCTGTAGCCCCCAATAGAGAATGTATGGAGAATTTTGAAATGGGAAATGTGTCAATGACGATCCTGCACTGTTGCACCTGGCAGGTGAGGCTCAGCTAATTGGCCATTCTCTCCAGTCTCAGTACCTCCAGAGTGTATAGTAAAGGCACGTAGTGGTGTTTCAACTTGTCCAGCTTTAATGCGTAAAAGCTGCACACTGTGAGATGAAACACTACTGTGGAGATATTTTTTGTCTTACAAGGCACAAACAATAAAAATGTACCCTCCAAGGTATAATAGTGGTCCTTAAGGTCCAATTATGTAGCTTTGATGAGTTTCATAGGTACACTGAGAGCAATTTCGGAGAGCAAATGATTACTAAATCTCCACTATATGTAATTTTCTGCTAGTCCCATTCTTCTTTCACCCCCAAGCTATCACATGGGGTCTCTTTAACCTCCCATTGTTCATTCTCTAGACTGTGTCTGATGGCAGCATGGGACGGCAAAGGAAAAGGACGAGCTCCGTCTCAGAGGCGCCCAAAATGCGTTTGCCAATCTTCCTGCAGCAGGGTTCAGCCATACCACCTAACATGTCACTGGCCGGTCCCAGCCCTATAGATCAGTATGCCCGCATGCTCTTCCCACTCGCCTTTGCTCTCTTTAACATCATCTACTGGTACATCTACCTCAGCAAGGACACCATGGAGAAATCCAGGTTTGTACATCTGCAATTCATTCACATATCAGGAAGTGGGTCTGGGAAGAGCAACTGAGAGTATCTAATGAGTGATTATGGGATCTGAGCCAATCCCTGCATGTGAGGACCGGCTCATCTGTAAACTTGTTCCTCAGGCATGATGGATTTCATTTTCACAAATCACAGCGCTGAACTATTTAGCTTCGCTAACAAGTCAGCCAAATGGGAAAATCATGTGGTGATATGCAGGCTGAGCCAGAATAGAAAAATTACTGCATATTACAGTTCTGTTATGTGCCATAATAGACCAGTTATTGCATGAATAAAAAAGCTATGCTCATCCATTTCTTTTATCAGCAAAGCAGCCATGCTATCATTTAAGTAATCACCACTGGTTATAGCTCTGGAAATATTTGTCAATCCACTGTAGGACGAAAACGTTTTTTTTTACACTGAAGGTAAAGTCTTACCTTCTGTTATCTTAATAACTGCACCAGTCCTGTTAGGCAACCCAAGAAAAAGAAAAGTGTGTTTGGGTCAATATATAATATATAATAAATAATAATAATAATAATAATATACAACTACAAAGCGGATTACAAAAAAGTTGGGACACTAAACAAATAGGGAATAAAATCTTAATTCAATGATGTGGAGATGGCAAATGTCAATATTTTATTCGTAATAAAACATAGATGACAGATTAAAAGTTTAATCTGAGAAATGTAACATTTAAAAGGAAAAACATGTTGCTTCAATATTTCACAGTGTCAACAAATCCCAAAAAAGTTAGCAATAAGTGGCAGGAAAAAGGAAATTGAGCATATAACGAACAGCTGGAATACCAATTAACACTAATTAGGTCAATTGACAACATGATTGGATATAAAAAGAGCTTCTCAGAGTGTCAGTGTCTCTCAGAAGCCAAGATGGTGAGAGGATCACCAATTCCACCATTGTTGCGCAGAAAGATAGTGCAGAAATACCAGAATTGTGTTACCTAGCGTAAAATAGCAAAGACTTTTAAGTTATCATCATCAACCGTGCATCATCAACATCATCAAAAGATTCAGAGAATCTGGAACAATAGCTGTTCGTAAGGGTCAAGGCCGTAAAACTCTACTGGATGCTCGTGATCTCTGGGCCCTTAAACGTCACTGCTCCTCAAACAGGAATGCCACTGTCAAGGAAATAACAGAATGGGCTCAGGAACCCTTCCAGAAAGCATTTTCTTTCAACATCTAGATCATATTCCAAGCCTGAGACTCAGGAATCGACTCAGGACTCAACACAACCAAATTCAAATTAGTTTATATAGGGCTTTTTACAATGGTGCATTGTCTCAAAGAAGCTTTACAATATTGTAATACCTTGAAGGGCCAATCCCAAATTGAGCAAGCCTAGGGCTTGGGAAACCATCAAGACTCAAAACTAAAGCAAATAATTACAATGAAATAATGATTTGAGGTAGAGTCTTCAGCGGGAAGTCCTTGGAGGCACATTGTCTCCTGATAGCCGAATGATGAGGGAGTTACTGCACTCTGGTGGGACCCAGGCATGGTGGGACTATAGAATTAAATCACATATAGACACTAGAGAATCAGTTGAACTTGCAGGTTAGAGGCCTGAGACTTAACCCATCCCAGCAACTCTGAGACTCAAGTCTGAACCTGCTTAAAGGACTCATGAACATCTCTGGGCCATGTGGAGCATAGTCCATGTCAGGGTGGTCAGCATCTGCTAACTGTACAGAGGCACTTGTTAAAAGGGAGGGGCCATGCACACAGCAGGGGATGTCTTGAGAGGATCTGTCTTGGTCCTCTCAAGGTTTCTTCCTTCTCCTTTTAGGGAGTTTTTCCTTTCCACTGTCGCTCTAGGATTGCTCAATTTGGGACTGGCCTTTTAAGATCATAGAATATTGTGAAGCTGTTTTGAGACAATGCTGCATTTGTAAAAAGAAAAGAAAACTAAATTTGACTTTGACTAAAATTTGACTTTGGAATTGTACAACAGCTTAATTCCCAATCAAACTGTATATGATTTTGCTTTTATGTGTGACGCTACAAACATACAATTTAATGGATGTCTACTTATTTTCCACAGGGCTCTGATGTAATTTTAGCTTTTACAAGTGCCGCTTGAGGCTTATTACGATCCTTAAGATCGTTTTAGGTCAAAAGCCCATTCCAGATTTATGGATTGCATCGAGTTCATAGTGTTCTGATTAATCAAATTATGCCGTTAGGGTTTTTATGGCCTGCTCATCCCTCAGTGGTTGGAACTAAATGCAAGCTCAGACAAGAACACTTTTTCTTTCATCTAACCGCAATGCAAGCATCTGGATTTTAATAGACACTCGTGGACTCGTGTTTCATCGTCAGGTTAGACAAAAGGGGTTGGAGCTACATGAAGGATGGTTTTAGAGGGGGAAAAATCCCACTGTTAAGTATGGTGAAGGAGCCGTGATGTTTGCCTTTTTCTGGGAATCATTTCAGGACTCGGTGTCAAAATGTCCCAGGACTTTTTAAAAAGCAAATCTGCATATGCCAAGAAGCTGGGGCGTGGCTGAATCCTCAGAACCTACTGTCAAAGGCCCCCAAAAATGCTTTCATGAACACGGAATCAAGCTGTGACATGACCGTTCCGGACTTGAACGCCAAACGATGTTTAAAACACGCTGTAAATATTGTTAACCTGGCAACCTCACTTCATGGCAGTGCTGAGGGTTTACACCTGGTTCTAGAAAGCAGAAAAATGATACACACAGCTGGCTACCGTTATTTGGATATAGTTCAGCAGTAATTGTATGTCTTTAATGTACTTAAACACACTTTGCATGAGCTTTGTGCTCAGCGCTCACTATTGCAGTGTTAAGCTACGCATATAGACTCATGCTCCAGATTCATAAATCAAACTATTTATTTTTTAGCCCAGTGCAAGCAAGTTGCGCCTAAAGATGGTACAAAAGCATGAAAGCATCAAGAAGAGAACGTAATGGAAACCAGAGGCCATCAATTGGTAATGCAGTTAGTGAAAGCTGGTGAGGGGAAGAAGATATGCTAGCTGAGATGCTTCACTTTTATTGGCCTTGGTGAGCAGCCTGACTGGGAGAGCCATTTCTCAAGTGTTTGGAAAGCAGGAGAGGACCTGGCAACCGTGAAGATCGTTCGGAGAGATGCATCGGCGCTGGATGAGAGAACCCAGTGAGATGTTCCTCTCCTCTGACATGCTGTCGTTTTCTCCAGCTCTTTCAAACCGGTCATAGAATGAAGAAACACTCTCAAAGCAGGAACTGAGAGGAACCGTTTTTAACGAGCGGAGAAAACTTGGAAGGGTTCTACGTTGGATTGATTGGACTGCAGAGCCGTGTGCTGAAAGATTAAGATTCTGTCTTGGTTGGCTTTGTGTACTGAATGCACGAGCTGAGTGAATTAGAAGTTCATGTGCTGGATTATGGGCCAAAAGGTCACGGGATCAAGTTGCAGTGCTGCCACTGTTGGATTGTTGAGCAACGTCCTTAACCAGAAACAGCTTGAACTTTATTAGGCAAAATTGTATCAACTTTGGTGGTGATACGGCCGCTAAGGTGAATACACTGAAGCACTGCGCTGGACAGGAGCTCTGCGTATTGCTACACTTAACATACGGTCAGAGAATAGCCTGGTAGTTATCAGGTGCGATGTTCCGAAATTGTCTCATTTACACAGAGTTGTATTATTTAGACCAGAGTCATATTTAAGTGAGAGTAACAATACCTTTGTTGGGGAAAAAAAATACCTGACTAAAAGTAAACCATGGGAAATACCTGAGTATCTCTATGTGTAATGGTGTGTGTGTGTGTGTGTGTGTGTGTGTGTGTGTGTGTGTGTGTGTGTGTGTGTGTGTGTGTGTGTGTGTG
>JAUZST010008404.1:0-13585 GCA_034779995.1 Parotocinclus haroldoi
CTACATTATGATGATGATGATGATGATGATGATGATTATTATTATTATTATTATTATTATTATTAACAACAACAACAACAACAACAACAACAACAACAACAATAATAATAATAATAATAATAATAATAATAATAATAATTAATAATAATAATAAATGGCCTTATGGCATTATTCTCATGCACAATTTATAATCTGTTAATAAGAAGCATGGCTGATTTTTGCAGCTTCATTTAGAACCAGAACCAGCAAGTCCTTCCATTTATTTACAATATTTCCAAATACAAAGATAAAATAAGACATATGATTATGTAAAATAGCCACTAACTGCAGCTAAACTGGGAGGGTTTTAAGGGGAGATTTTTTTCGTATAGTTTACTGTATAATGGGTGTTTTCAAGAATAGTTTTAATACAAACCTGCTTTATCCCAGAGAACAGAACAAAATCTCTTTTACTTATACATGTGTAAAGTATAATGGCAAAAGATGTATTTTTGTGTGTTTTTATATATAGAGAGATTTATGGTACATATCACGAGACCATTGTAATTTGGTTGTTGGGTGGTGTCACAGGAAATTTTTCGTACCAATATCATCTAAATATCCAAATATCAGTGGGTCATTATGCTTTCCTGAAATGCTCTCTTAAAGGTCTAGAGATCTTTTGTTTGGACAACCAAACTTCAACCTGTGTATAGTTTGCATGTTTATGTGTGAATGTGTCTGATATGTATCAATATATGTGACATTAAATAAATTAATAACCAACCAAACTTTCAAATGTTTCATAAATACAAAATGTTTTATATTGTAATAATGGATAATCCTTTATACATAAAACAAAGATATATTGAAACAACAGTCAGTAGTACTAGGCTGTATTATAATGCTGAATGATGGTGAATTTGTACCCAGAAAGAATATATTTTCACTGTTTTAGAAAGTCCATTGCTCACATAAAGTGATGCATTATTCAACATGACATGTTTAGGGTAAAGGCAGATTAGCTTAATTATCATGGCAACCTGTAATGCTCTGTCCCCTTGACCTACATTGCTAAGACAATATTATTATGGCTAGGGGATACCTAAAATCTCAGATTAATCATAAATTATAGTCTATGACCATTCTTCAAATTCTGTTTGATGGCCAAAACTCGAATTATATTGAGCACCTCAAATGTTAAATAGATTCTGAAGCAATAAAGCAATTACAAAATAGGGGTCGGCTTTAATAAGATTATAAGATTACTGTGTTTATACGGATTACTTTATAACCTGGATTGAGATTGAGTTGAAGGATTCTGCAGCCATTTTCAAGTTGGAGGAGAACTCACCATAAGAAACAGTAAGTGTATACCTGACTTGATGTATAATATATACTGTATATACCATTAATTGTTTTGAACCTATTGTTATTTCACAGACAATGCCAATCATAGATGTAGAAAATATGTCAGACTTGGATAAAGCAAAAATGGAAGTAACTCAGCTGAAAAATGAGGTGAAACTAGAGCGAGAAAAGGTAAGTTTATGTTCAGTAATCTAAAATAAATACTTATTATTAAACACGCAATCTGTTCAGAATGTGATCATTTGTGCACTTTTTGCATGTGATCAAAATACATTTCCTTATGCTTAGTGGAGCATTTTGTCATCTAACCCTGATTTTACCATTTTCTAAATAAGAACATTTGTTATTTAATTTTCTGATGAACTGTTAACTCAGTATTCCATTCCTAAACATTTTTGTTTATATATGGATATTTATGCATATTTAGTTACTAATTATTACATTTTATTTATTTCATAGGTGTCCAAATGTTGTGAAGAAGTAATGGAATACATTCAGAGTGGTACAGATGATGACCCCCTGGTCAAAGGTATTCCAGAGGAGAAGAATCCATTCAAGGAGAAGGGTGGATGTGTCATTTCCTAATGCCGATAGAGGATCAGCCCTACCTTTATTAGTTTAGACTTTTGGTACGGCACATGGACATTTTCTACTCTTAATTATAGTCAGAATCTTCTCTGCTGCCTGAAATGAAAAAACACAGACAAGAGTAGATAACACAGTCAAATTACTCTAAATGGCTTATTTCACTCTGGATATGGACCCTCATACCTTGTATAATTCTCTTTGAAGTTGTGTAATAAAGTGATACTTTTGTGTAGAGTAATGGTTATCAGAGTTTTGGTGCATGATAACAAAGATAGTAAGCAAAATATGCTATCATCTAATCTACTCTAGCTTCTTTTGAAATATTTAAAATATATCTGGTAACCTTTAGTGTCATATTACATATCCCATTATGCATCTGTTTGTGTCCTTTTGAAGTAACATATACAGTAAAGATGAGGAGCAAAATATTTCTCAATATTGTTGTCTTATTGTCTCTCTGAAGTGTATGTAGTTATTGTTAGACTAAAAACTGATGTACAGAGAAAACAGTTGAGCTTCATCCCTAATATAACTGGAAACATTACACTGGAATGAATACATTTGTTTTTATCCAGAGTTAGCAAGCCATCCTAAGCTGACACTAGAACCCTAATTAAATGCCAAAAAGAGGTCACAATAGGCGTGTTTTAATTTTATGTTGGATATTTTGATACAGAAATTACAAAATGTGTAATTAACACTTTATATTTAGGAACAACACTTGTCAAATGCCACATGTACACTTAATGGTCACGTTACACACCTAACTTGTTGGCATTACTTTTAGTACCTGTGCTCTATTGCGAATAGTCTGGCAAACAAAAGCATACAGTAAACAGAAACGTCTTATGAGAACAGCACAAAGGATAAACACAAACCTTCTCTAACTGTACAGTAATACAGTGTGAGTATAAAAGGGTGTAATGCAACACTGCTATGTTAAACATCATTGTACACTCAACACATTTGGTGCTTATACACATTTGCTTACATCTGAGCAGAAGAGTTGTTGAATGCCTAACTCAAGGACCTTTTACAAGCTAGGGTTTGAACATGTTGAGAATAGTGAGAAGTGTGATTCTATGTTGGACCCTTGCAGTTTATGGATAGAGTAACAGAAAGCTGAACAATTGTACAGAGAAACAGATGTCTACAGTCTACAAGTCAGTGTGAGAGTTCCTATTTGACCACATTCAGGGTTGCAGGTGCAATCTATGCTGGAATTCATTGAGCAGAGGTTAAAGTGCTCCCAGTATGGGAATTCAGTCCATCACAGGGTGCATTTATTGTGTCAAACGACCTTCAGGTTACAAATCCAGCTTGGGTTCAAACGTCCTACATAATTGCTGTTTCTAGTAGCTGGCTCTTGTCTCCCACCATATCAGCTGCACTAATATGGTACCTGATAATATGACCAGTAAGTGTAAGTATAAAGTGGCGGCACTTAATAAATAAACAATGTATATGTATATCATTATTTAAATAAAGCAATTTTGTATAACTACACACAACAACAAAAAATAACTTTCCATAACTTTAATAAAAGCATCTGTGTCTACATGGTTCTATCAGTGGAAAGGAAGCCGCTGACCCTGTATCATCTGATGGTAGGCCATTGTCAGCTTATTAGTAACACTGTTAGTATAACTGCATGAGTGTTCTTACATGTCCCCTTTCAATATTGTGAACACATAAAAGTCCATTTACACACACCCACATAACTGATTTCCTTTCAGGTTCCCACCCTATGACTATAAACTGACTAATGAGGAAATGGAGTAGTCTTTGAATATACAACTATATAGGCAGAGGTGCCATAAGTAAGAAAGTTCTTTTCTGAAAAGTACTACTAATCTGCCAAAGAAGTTGAAATCTGTGAAAGTAAAAGTTAAAGTATGATTTACAGTATATTTAATTCACATAGAAGTGTAGCCTTGCATTTTGGTAAATGTTCTTACATGTAAAAAGTAAAAGTATTTATTATCTTTTAAATCTGCCAGCACTAAAATAGTTTGTGGATGGTGCCGGAATGATCCTAATATATTCTGTTACATTTGTGGTTGATTTACAACACCCAAACAAATGACAAATATATCTGCTTATCATGCATATTTTGGGGTTAAAACCTCAGTGTGTGACCAGGACAAATCTTAGGCAGCACATAAAGTGTGCAGGATATGTGTTTAAAACCTGAGACAGTGGACTAAAGATCTGAGAAAAAGTCTCAGCTTTGGAGTTCCAAAGAGCAAGAGCCTCAAAGTCATGTTCATGACTGATACTTCTGCATGTTAATTATTATAGGCATGAACACAAAGACCAAGTGTTTTGTCCAGTAGCCAAATCTTCTTTAAGACCTGTCCCTGTGAACAATAAGCCCCTGTATCTTCAATACAGTTCACACAATCATGAATTTTGTCATTCTTTTTGAAAGTCTCTGACGATGGAGCTTTTGTGGCCTTAGAATTCGCCTGAACTTGATTTTTCTGTTAAAATTATGAAGTTGCAGAAATTCTCAAGTACAGATATCTAAAAAGATAAAGGTACAGTTATGAAGTACTTTATGTGCTGTGTGACATGCCCAGTAGGTTACCAGTTTCTGAAATACTGATTTGTGTTTAAGCACACCCTTAATGTGACACTAACTGGAAGGCTCAGCCATTTACATTTACAGCATTTAGCAGACGCTAAATTCAAGCAATGGTAGGACCACAGTCCCAGGAATGGAACATGGTGCTGCTCCCTCTAAACCCCCTAAGAAAATGTTTAAGGATGTCTCAATTTCATAACTTTTTTTCAGTTGCCGATAAACATGCAAATCAAGATGTCGGCAGATCTGATCTGTGAGGCTTCAATGAGATCTCTGCTAAAACTCAACTGGAGGCATGTCAGATATTTTGTTGAAGCGCTTTTTTACAGTGGAGCATTGTCTGATAGCAGCTTTGCAAATGTATATTATCTTATGAAAATACCAAACGTAGCCTAGAGCAACAGTGGCGAGGAAATACCCCCTAAGCCTTATAAGGAAAAAACCTTGGGAGGACCAAGTCACCAACGCAAAAAGGGACCCAACCTCCTTGGGTGGATTAAGAAATAAAGAATGTAACAATTAAACTAACTTACCATATTAATACATTTATTGTAATCATTTAAATAAATATAATCCAAATAAATATTAACAGAGAGAAAATATTTGAAAAAAAGAATAAAATAAAATATACTAATATCTAGACTAATCTAATAGCACATAAATATGCATATAGGCATTATTTAATCCGGGTCAATTTTGGTGCCAGTTTTGGTGCCATGGCATAGCATACTCATGAAAAAGAGAACTACTGCCTGCTGATTCGAACTGAGTCATTTGGAGGCTGTAACTGATGATGTATGTGAGATTACTGTATTATTTTGCTTACGGCGAAAAAAAAAACCCCTAGATACAGGAAACTTCAGTAAACAATCTCTCTTTCCATTTATTTTTTACAATTTTAATCTATTACGCAATATTAAGGAGATACAGAGTGGATATAAAGTTATATAAACACTGATACTATCTGATATAATTGTACATTTAAACATAGCCACGACTGTAACTAAAAGTGTACCTAATAATAAATTAGCACAACGATGTATTAGAAAAAAAGAATCACCATAACGCCTGAAAGTAACTACAGTGTGTGTCGCATGTGCGCATGCGTGCAACGTTGTTCACGCAGCGATGGCGGTGTGCGGAAGTTTACTGCAAGTGCGTTGTATTACAAAGTACCGCTTTCTGAAAGCATCCACAGTTTACCAGAACCGACACGCTTCGGAATATGTGTCTGCTAAGCACAACAGCACAACTGAGACAACCGATCATGTTCTGTACACACAAGAGCATTTTGCACTGAAGTACTCGCTGCGAAAGGTAAACTGTAAATAATAACGTCATATGTAGTAGGTTACGTAACACTTTCCGGTGTATGTGTATGGCATAAGATCACTGATCACGGTTAGATCTGAAAAAATGTCTTGCATACGAACGGAACGGCTGCATCGCACTTTGTAGGTGAGGGGTCACCATAAACAAACTACGCACAGACCCGTTTACATTTATAATATATTTATATATATATAATGTTCCTGGGTTAATATTACATATAAGATTCCATCGCGCAAAAAAAAAAACCCGAATATAAGTGTGTAATGAGTCTGTAATAAAATAATAAGCATGTACAGGAAACAAATGATTCGGAGTGCTTTAAGGTAACACAAGTCACGTGACGTTCAATGACAACCTGGTGAACCTGGTGATCAGACATAATACAAAAACATGGTTAATTTGCGTTTGAGTGTTTAGTTTAAAACTGCCGTTTTCAGAATGTATTAATGTATAATACGTAAAGAAACTTTAACTGAAATACTGAAACTTTGTCTAGGTGAGCAACATGATGCTTTCTGCTCAACTGGTTTGTTTTACATAGCAACAGGTAATCTATAGTCTTGGGCAAAATATTGGGAACTTGAAGAATCAAGATATGCACCATTTTATTTGTCTCACACAGACGTATGATTTCAGGTACCAATATGTAGTGAAATGAACTGTGGTAGCTTTGAGGGCTGTGCTGACAAAACAGCAGAACAGACTACAGTACTGGTGTAAGGAGTTGTACAATTCAAGCAACAAAGCAAACATATAAAAAGAAGGAATGACATCAGATCTTTGGTGAAACATAATATTGGCGTAATGATGTCTTGATAATGTTGTCTCTTGGTAATCTGGGAAGAAGCTCCTCAGATTGTCAGTCCTGGCTGATTATATATGCTTTATATGCCATATGTCAGGTAGATAAAATATTTGTGAATTTGTGAGATTGAAGATTTGTGAAATCATCAACCAGAATGCTACTCATTATAATGATCACACAGGCACATTTTAGATTATAGGTCTATAGTAGTTCTCAGATATTTCTAATTTGAATGATTTGATATTTCATGTTTTTCATGAAACTGCTCTGTTTTAGAAAGGACCTTTACAACATAACTGTAAATTTTAGTAAGGAAACTGGTCAAATGAACTATTAAATTATATTATATTATTATTATTATATATAAGTTGGTTACACTATGTTCTGTGGGGGTAATGACGATGCAGGACTGCAAATTAAAGTGAAGCAGTATCAACCTAAAATGTGTAATAAAATATGTATCTAAATTGTGTTTGGTATATTGCTTGAAAATTGTAATAATTATAATCATTCTAATATTAATGGCACACTTCTCTCAGCACAGTTGAGGCTTGAGGAAGTCTATAAAACTGGATTAAGGTATCACTGCCACAGAGTCTCATTTAAGGCACTCACTTTTCACGTTTAATAGCATTTTTATCATGCCGTACAAGTGTGGCTGAACAGTTTAGTATTATTTTTTTATATATTCTCCACCCCACAGAAAAACATCAACTTTCCACAATCTTGTTTAGTATTAATGTAAGCTTATTAGTTTAGTATTTAATGTACCTTGTTCAAAAGTCACTAAAATTGTTTTGTTTCATAACTGATTCGCATGACGAAGTCTTTAAACTTGTAATTTTCATGAAATAAAGGTACAGCAGCTTTATATGGTACAAAATTACATGATGTTGACTCACTTAACAATTAACCTACAGGGAATATCCATATGAATTAACAGGACAGATGGCTAAATATATTTTCATGAGCGGACATGGGTGGAAAGGAAATGCTTTTGACCGGAAAAGGTATAACAGGAAAACATATTGTATATTAACAGGAAAAAATGTTTCCTGAACAATGAATTTGTTCTCTGGCATGCCATATTCTATTCTTGGATCAATTTTGTTTTAAACCCACATAACACTGAAATAAGTCAAAACCCAGCTTCATCTCCAGGCTGTTACTTGGCTAAATAAATAAACAATGCAGTCCATAACTAAACAGAAAACTGAAAATAAGTATTTGATACACTGCTGATTTTGCAGGATTTTCCCATCTACGAAGAATGGAGAGGTCTGCAATTTTTATCTTAGGTACACTCTCACACTGTTAGAGACAGAATAAAAAAACAGAAAATGACATTGTATGATTTTTTTAAATAATTCATTCTAAGTTTATTACATTAAATAAGTATTTGATACAACAGAAAAACTTAATATTTGGTACAGAATCCTTTGTTTGCAATTACAGAGGTTTCCTTCAGATCTTACAATTACCATCCATCAAGGAGGCCAACAAAAAATTATAGGAGGAAGCTGGAGCAGAAGCTCCAGCAGAACAACACGAGGGAGGTCTGGAGTGGAATATGGACCATCACTGGCTTCAAGTACAGCAAATACAGAGGAACTGAGTGCAGCATGGACAGGGCCAATGAGCTTAATAGGTTTTTAACAGATTTGACACTGCAGGCTCTGTCCTCCACCATCCTGACTCCTCTGCTGCCGATCCTCAGCAGTCCCCTCCACTCCCCCTCCCTCCCCCTCCAAATAGCCTTTTCTCCTCCTGTGATAGCCCACCTCACACCACCACCCCTCACCCATCCGTCACCTCTACAGTAAGTATCACTGCTGACCAGGTGAGAAGACAGCTGAAGAGACTCCACACAAACAAAGCTGCAGACCCTGATGGGATTTTCCCCAGGGTACTTAAAGCCTGTGCCAACCAGCTTTGTGGAGTACTGCACCATGTCTTCAACATAAGCCTGTGTCTCCAAAGAGTCCCTGTGTTGTGGAAGACACCTTATATTGTCCCCGTTCCGAAGACGTCACAACCCAGTGATGTCAAGGACTACAGACCAGTGGCACTGACGTCCAACATAATGAAAACCATGGAGAGGCACGTCCTGGATCAGCTCATGGTCCAACCATTTGAGGACCCACTCCAGTTTACCTACTAGCCCTGCCTGTTGAGGATGCCATAATCTACCTGCTCAACCGAGTCTACACTCACCTGGACAAGCTAGCCAGCACTGTGAGAGTCACGGTCTTTGACTTCTCCAGTACATTTAACACCATTCGGCCATCTCTTCTGGGTGACAAGTTGACAGGGATGCAAGTAGATACTCCCCTCATGTCCTGGATTGTCGACTACCTGACTGGCAGACCACAGTATGTACCCATACAGCACTGTGTGTCAGACAGAGTGGTCAGCAACACTGGAGACCCACAGGAACCTGTCCTCTCTCCCTTCCTCTTCACCCGCTACACCACAGACTTCAGCTACTGCACAGAGACCTGCCATCTTCATAAGTTTTCTAATGACTCTGCAGTAGTTAAATGTATCAGCAGGGGTGATGAGGAAGAGTACCGGGCGACGGTAAAGGACTTTGTCACATGGTGTGAGCTGAACTATCTAGAGCTCAACGTGATAAAGACAAAGGAACTTGTGGTAGACCTGAGAAGGGACAAGGCACCGGTGACCCCTGTGTCCATCAGTGGGGTCAATGTGAACATTGTAGAGGACAAATATCTGGGAGTGCACATAGAAAATAAACTGGATTTGGCTAAGAACACTGATAAACACTATTTTTTTGAGGCGCCTGAGGTCCTTCAACATCTACTACGGACTATGCTCCAGGCTTTCTATAAATCTATGTTGGTGAGCTCTATCCTCTATGCTGTTGCATGCTGGGGCTGCAGGCTGAGGATGGCAGATGCTAATAGACTCCACAAACAGATCCGCAAGGCTGGTGATGTTGTGGGGGTGGAGTGGACTCGCTGATGGCAGTGTCAGAGAGGGGAAGAGTGGAGTTAATAACAAAAAGCTCTTTTTTGTCTTACCTGACCACATAACCTTCTCCCCTGTCTCCTCTGGCTCCTCCAAATGGTCATTGGCGAACTTCGAATGGGCCTGGACATTTGCTGGTGTGACCAGGGGGACCATGTGTGCGCTGCAGGATTTTAATCCATGACGACATAGTGTGTTACCAGTGGTTATCTTTAAGACTGTGGTCCCAACTCTCTTCACGTCACTGACCGGGTCCTCCTGTGTAGTTCTGGGCTGATTCCTGACCTTTCTCAGAATCGTTCTTGGGAGTTATCTTGATCTTGAGATGTTGCATGTAGGCTGAGGAAGATTGACAGTCACCTTTTGTTTCCTCCATTTTGTAATGATTGCACCATCAGTTGTTGCCTTCTATCCAAGCTGCTTACCTATTGTGATGTAACCCATCCCAGCCTTGTTCAGGTCTACAATTTTGTCCCTAGTGTCCATAGACAGCTCTTTGATCTTGGGCATGGTGGAGAGGTTGGAGTATTGAATTTGTGGACAGATGCCTTTTACACAGGTTAAAACAGTTAAAACAGATGCAGTTAATTCGGGTAGCATATAAGGAATTCTAACAGGTCTGTGAGAGCCTGAATTCTTGCTGGTTGGTAATTATTGAAAGATCACACAGTAGGATTTTCTGGATTTTTAAAAAATTCTGTCTCTAGCAGTCTAAGTGTACCTACAATAAAAATTTCAGACCTCTCCATTCTTTGTACATGGGGAAATCTGCCAAATCAGCAGTGTATCAAATATTTATTTTCTGCACTGTACTTGACATTGAATAGTATTGAAGAGTATATACAAAACTAGGTTGTAGATTTCAGTTACATGTGTTTTGTGTTGTGGTCAATAGGATAATTTAGTGTAATTGATTACTGTTTGGTATGTAATTGTTGTCAGCTTTAAGATTGGTAAGAAGAGTAAAGCATCATGTTTTACCCTCGCTCATCGTGATCAGAGTTATGGGGGTAAAATCTGGAACTTAATTCACTGGGTGCAGTCAGAGTTACACACTGAATAATAGTTTAATTTGTATTTATTCATTACCAATATTTGGGTTTGTGAATAATTATTTTTGTAATTGTGCTTAGGAATTCATTTAAATATCTATTTATTAAGAGCTTCTAATGCCTCTTCTTATCCTATATTTTAACTAATTAAATACATTTGTGGTCCTGCAGATCATTGATCAGGAAATCAACCCATATGTGGACAAATGGGAACAAGAGGGTCAATTCCCTGCTCACAAAGTTTTCAAGATTCTTGGAAGTGCTGGATTTCTGGGAGTCAACAAACCAGTTGGTAGGAAAATTATAGTTTAATAATACATATTTAAATAAAGTGACTAGCATCAAGAAATCAATTCTTATCTCCAATGGGAGGAAAGTGTGTTCTACATTTACATAACATTAAAATAACAGGATAGTATGTAATAATGATGATATTAATTATGGCTAAAATATTATAAATGGTCACATTCACAAAAGAAAAGATAGCATTGTAGTGAGTTAAAACTCATAAATCTGTCATCAGTATTACTAATATTACAAAAGACATGAACTTGTCTTCTGCACAATTTAAATTAAGTCTGTATTAACATTTTTAATAAGAAAAATATTAAACAGAGCTAGTTTAAATTAAACCCAGAAAATTAAACATTTGCACTTTAAGTATTGTATTTGTATTACTATTTTGTTGTTGTGGTTTTATGTCATTATGCAGCACCTGGAAACATGTTGTTTGATTAAACTGTGTATATGGTTGAAATGACAATAAAACAGTACTTTGACTTTGAAATGAGTAAAAATTTAAATTGAATAAGTGTTATAATGAATAGATGTAAAGACTTAATATATTTTGAAAGAAATGGTTAAAGTACTCTTCCTACTCCTTCAGCATATCTTATTTGATATAATGAACTTCAAATCAGTTAATTTGAATGTAGTAGAACTACAAGAGCTTATTGAGGCAATGGGGATCTGATAAACCTGTGGGTTAGAAAACAAAGGCACTTGAATTAAGAACTGCTGACACTCAAAGCCTTTAGCATTAGAAGGTAGGATTAAATTTGGACTTGGTTAGCCTGATTTGTATATAAAGGTCACCATCTGTGACTTTGCCTCACCTTACTGAACATGTACTATATGTATTCAAATGCACATACACAGGACAAAGTAATAGAAAACCATGAAAAGGGAGCTTGACTTTGAGGTGATTATATCTAATTTAAAAACAGTTTGTTTGTTTGCTTATTTGCTTTATTTCTCATTGCATGATGATGGGGCCAGCTAGTACTAGTGACTAGCAATTGGTACTAGTACTGATACTAGTCAGATATGCGCATACAGGAGCAAAGTAGAGCAACCAATTATCCTAACACGTGTTTATCTCCTAAATTTTCTGTTAATTCAATGATTTTCGTTTGTATAAAATGGCCAGATTAAAGAAATATTTCTGCTTACATGTTGATTTATATACATTCAACAAATAAAAGGTACTTTTTCATACTTAATTATATTTACAATTTTATTTAGGAACTTTGTGAAAATTGTTAAGCGTATAACAAAATATAAAATGGTAACATATATTGGTTTAACAGAAATGCTCGAAGTGTAGTTTCGTTGGCAGATACCAATTTCTGTTTTTTTTTTTTAACATATGACCGGCTGTTTCAGATTTTCCTTATGTCTAAGAATTATAAATAACATCATACAGAAACACTTTTGTTCAACTTTCATTTAAATGGAAACTGTTGCATTGTTAAAGAAAGTTAGCAGTTGCTGCTGACTTATGCCTGGATCTGGACCTCTTCTCTTTGTCAAACTCCACATATTTAGTGGTGCGATGCTGTTTCAAATGTGAAAAAAAAACAATGGCTAACTGACCGGTGCATCTCTAATACATGATTACATGATGATACACAGCCCTAACCACTAGTGGAATGTAATATGAATATAAGAATTAGATGTGTGTATGATCGATGTATTATTAATCACAAGTGTCATTAGTAAAATACATAGTCAAATACATTTTACAGAACTATTTTATACAGGAGACTCATAGTTGGTAAATTGCCATGCTTTTTTAATAGGTAAGTGAATATAACATGCAGATATCTATGTTGATTATATAGCTAGAAACTACTATTGTATTGCTTTCCTTGCTTTAAATAAATTTCAAAATGTAGAATGCTGTACTAATCTATCCATGGTGCTGTTCTACTAATTCTAACTCTAAGTACAGGTTGATCTGACGTATTTTACCACCAAAGCCTCTGAAGTAGTGCTGTAGAACATAGTCACTGTAAAGTCATTGTAAAAGAAATCACAGCTGGATATTAGTAAAGTATAGTGTGTTAGTATAGTGTGTTACCTATTTTTAATTTATATAGTGACTACTAATTTACAAATACTTAGATAAAGACCTAAAGGGGACCAGGTCCACAATTGGACGTGCCTCAAAGTCTCAGTTGTCTCAAAGTTGTGATTCTTGTGATTTAGAGCTCCTGTAATCACAAAGCTGCTGTCAAACCACAATCACTTCTGTAGCCTCTTACACTGCTCACAATAGGGGATATTTCATTAGGGTATACAGTCGATTCCGGTTAATTGGACCACATCAGGACGCAGTCGTTTTGGTCCTAATAACCGGCTGGTCCGATTAACCTAACATGCCTTATATTACAAGATGGGATGTACTATGTAACATATTAAATGCTTATTAAACCTTTATTGTGCGATTATACACGTATAGTAAACGTACAAACAAGAACTACTGTTGCTTATGAACTTTGTTAATTGAAAAATAAATTTGCAACACAATGTATAAATACTCAGCATGCGAAGCATAATACTGTAAAAAACAAGTTCTTACTAAATTCCAGTCAACGT
>JAUZST010008405.1:0-13584 GCA_034779995.1 Parotocinclus haroldoi
TATATAAAATTAGGGTAATTATTAATTATTATTTAAAGACTGTTCACTCAAATTGATTCATTAAAGATATTTATATATATATATATATATATAAATAAGTAATTACACCGCTTCAAAACATACGCTGCTTAAGCTTTTTGTTTAATTGATTTAAAAATCCCCATAAAAAAAATCTGTACTACATTTTTTCAAATGTGTATATAATAAATATATTCAAATATAACAAACACTAAATTAAATAAAAAATTAAAGTAACAAAAACAGAGCTATACTTTAATAAGAATGCCAATTAAAAGGGTGTTAAATAATTAAAAGACTAATAAAGGCTAAGAATAAATACAGCAGATAAATCAGCCAATAAAAAATCTCAAATAATTCAAAAGAACCTGTAAAAAAATGTAAAAAAATTTTTTTTAGTCTAATCGAAAATCACCAAAGGGCAAAAAACAGAACGTGAGCGCCAGCGAATAGAAATAAAAATATTTATGTAATAAATATCTTAAAAAGTAATGAATACTAACAAAACAGTGAACAAAATACATTAAAAAATATATGATAATGTATTATAATATATTGATTAACACAAAATACTGTAAATAAACGTTTTGGAGTGGAATCATACATCATATAAGATGTATAAAAACGATCTGAAATTTAAAAACAGCTACAATTAAATGGTTTAAATTAAAACAACATTTCCTATAGGAATGTAAAACAAATGAATTATTACAGAAACACTGAAGATATCAACCGACAGTTTACAAAATAAAATATACATTTCTCAAGAATAGGAATATAAAAATATATTTTTTTAAAATTTATGTATATTAAATGACAAATATAATATATATAATGTATTAAATAATAGTAAATATATGTTTAAAAAATATTAAATAACATAGGAAAATAAGCAAAACTATATTGTTTTGCTTTTTTTTAATGTTCTCACACACACACACACACACACACACACAGTTGAGGTTTCTAGTTGACGTTCAGATGAAGGTTCCTGTCAGCAGGTCTCCTGATGGTCCATGTGAGGTTGGCTGCTGATGATAAATGGCTCTTAGAGCTTCTCATCAGCTTCTCCTCAGTCCAGATCTAGAGCTTTAACAGATGGACACAAACTTTCTGGCTCTGGTTTACCTTGGAGCATGAGTTGGCACCCCTGGCTTAACGTCTTGCTGAGCTCTTGTTGGAGCCAGTGGGCATTCCTTGTGAGATGCCCATCAACCTCTTCATTTTGTAACTCTGGGCTCAGGTAGGTACAATATTTCGGACTCACCTTTAAGGTGATGGGCAAGGCTCGGCTGCAAAGGTTCCAGACATGCCACGGAAAGTTCTGGTAGGCCTAGATATCTCTTAAAATAAAATAAAACCAGTGTGCCAATTTAGGTAACTGGGTAACATCACACCGTGCCACCCTGGCTTCACTCCATAACATTAGTTTGTTTGTTTGTTTAAAAGCCATCCCACCATCGATCGCTCCTAATTTGATAGCACATACTGTAGGTACCAAGCTTACTACAGGGTGGTAATACCCTAGCTCGCCCCCCACAGGGATCCAGGCTCACGCCCGGGCAGTGCCCATCCAGGAGGTCAAGCCACAAATCCTGTATTTAGCTTCATTTCCTGGCAAAAAAAGATTTATAATATATTCATCAATGCTAGTCTCATGGAAATGCCACACTCTAGGACGTTCCCTTTAGAGGTTGCCCGATGTTTAAAAATCCAGCAAAGCGTGCAACGAGTTGGTCTCGCAGTGCTTTTTTTTTTTTTTTTTTTTTTTGGCGTTTCTGAGCGAAAGAGATAATCCCCGCCTGGAAGCTTCCCCTGGTTTCTCGTGAAATATATGATTGTGGTTTGGGTCCGGTCCGCACTCCAGGACGCAGAACAAGCGCTGGGGGGAAGCCACATGAAGCGCCCTCCCAAATTGCACGTTTAAAGAAACAAATAAGACAAAACCTCAACATCCCAGCCACGTCGTCTTTTTACGGAGCCCTGCGAGGGCCGCGATTGAAGATGGAAACACTGTGAGAGTGGTTGCGCTTCCTATAAAATCAACAAGTGCTCCGGTGTGGAGCGAATGAGCTAAATGTGGACCCACAAGCTCCGGTTTTGTCCCTTAACCCTTAACGCCTTTCGTCTCCGAACAAACAACTTGTTTCAAACACAAATAAACATAAATTTCGAACATAAATAAACAAAACTTGCTGGCTGCACACAACCAAGAGGGAATGAGTCCAGTTACAGAAGCACTGGCTTATGGAACAGGTCGTGCAGAAGCTCCACCCCCACCCATTCTCTCACCTGTGTGTGAAAGTATAGCACAGTAAACGTTCTGAAGAAGCGGGCAAATGACCACGAATTAATTCATTGTGCTCGGTCTCATTCCTGTAGATTTTCAGGAGGCACTGCCAGAATCCCTCCCATGCTCCCGCAATTAACCAATCAGTGCAAATTAACCTTTTTCTTCACTAAACACGCCTGTTTTTGTTCTGTGCTCTAATTCTCTCCGACAGCCTAACTTTTTTTTCCTACACGTACCGTAACGTGAGCTCATCAGTGAGTGGTGAGGACAGGGGAGGGCACAAGGTTTCAGGAAGAACGCCATGATTCCTTTCCAACGCTGGACACGTGGACAGTCTGGCCGTGCCAGGCCTCGCTCGGCTGGCATCTGGGGCAGAAACGAGGCACGGAATGTTTTGGTAAGTTGACGTTCTAGGCCGTGAGCTCTGGACAGCTCGTCGAGTTCGGGCAAATGTTTACAGAGAGCGCAATTTTCATTTCGTCGCAGCGTCGCAGCTTCACCTTCTGCCTGCACAGCTCTCACTAATTCCCGGATTAAGAGCTCAGCGGACGGAGGGTGTGCACAATTTCACACGAGTAATGTTTACAGGACTTTAATTGCTCTCTAAACAACGACACCCACGAACGTGCCTGGGGGAAAGCGGCGCGTTTTTCGTCAGGTTTCGGCGTGAACGGCCCCGAATCAGAAAAAAAGTTGGGACGGAACGGAAAGCGCAAATGAAGGAATGCTTTTTAGGCCTGAAAGACATTGCATAAGAAGTTGGAACGGCTGGCAATGAGAAGAAACTGAATGTGATATGAATGTGAGTTCTACCAGATGATTACCACATTGTTTACTACGAATCCAGCATCCAGGAAATTTCTGCTCCTTTGAGGAGCAGAAATGGGCAGAGGGTCTCCAGTTTATCACCAAACAGTGTGAGAAAATGATTTCAATGTTTAGATTGGAGGGGATATATAGGGAGATATTTCTCCCTCTGTAGTGCATAATATTATTCCGAATCTGGAGGAACTTCACTGTACAGGCAGTAAAGAATGGAATTGATTCCATTCATTAATATCTAGCCAAAGGTCCAACCTGCGCTTCAAGAACCAAAACTCAACCTTCATGCAGGACTAGGCAAGGGTTTTTGGAACGAATCTGAGGAACACAAACCCTGGTCGCAGCGTTCTTGCCCGTTCTATATCTCAGTAAATTTGGATCCTCTTGCGGTTTGTAAGTCGAGCTTCATTTAGCCTGCCTCAGATGTGGAGTGACCATGCAGGCTCCAAACCCGGCGCTTCAGAGAACCAGATGCAGCGTTACGTCATTTGTTTGTGTCAGAGCGAGCGCTCTTCCTTTCTTCTGTCTGTCTGTTGATGTCTTCTTTCTTTACCCCCTCTGGGGGCCGAGGTGCCAACCGAGGAATTTTCGGTGGTTTGGTGGAAACGATTCATGGCTGTTTGCAGCAGGAATTCCAAACTCAGCTACAGTGATTATGGGGACAGTGTGCGGATCTGAATCTCATGTGGAATTTCAGACACTTCCCCGGGGTTCCTAAGCATTTTTCTTTTCCACGTTGGCGCCGCTCCCCGAGCTCGTAACGAAACGTCTGTGACGTGCTTTGGGTCAAGCGCCAACGTTCCTTCTCAACCTCGGCTGTTATTTCGGACCATTCTGAAGGCTTCACCGATTTTCCTGTAATGCTGTACATTTTTTATGTCTCTGTGTGTTGAAATCAACCTCACACAGACACACACACACACACACGCACAGTTACATCCTGCTGCTCGAGAGATCCTGTTCCCCTGTGCAGGTTGAATTCCAGAGGTTGGAATTTTGGCAGAGCGTCGACCATCTTTTCCGGGTGGCCATCAATCCGGGACAAAAAATGACCAATAAACCTGTCTACAAACAGACACACACTGAGCGATGCCCTCCGTTACCCAGGGGCGATTAGGATGCGAAACCCCAAACCTGTGTGGGCCAAAACACTTTCCCGTTATTCCTCATTCCTCTCAGCTGGCGGCTGTGTTTTAATTGCCTCTTCCCCGAAACCGTTAGGGCTGATTATGAGTCTGTGGGGCAAGTCCTCTTTTCATAACGAACAAACCTCTGCACCTACTGTTTTATGTTTCAGATTTGTTTTCCTCCTAAATGATATTTATCCTGTAACAGTATGTAAAATGCACACCTGTATCAACTTACAGACAGTGTGAACCCAAAATATTTCATTTAATTTGCCTTTAATCGTCCATTCCTGCTTTTCAGGTCTGCAAAACATCCCTGATCCACTGCGTCTTTGATCCAGAGCACACGGTGTCCATGTCTTTAAAAAAAAAAAGATCTTGAATACTGATTGTCCTGAGCACAGTCCTCGTTTCCATCCGTGGTTATAACACCAGGCTTTTTTTTTGGTATAGTAAAGTTTTAAGCGGTATTTGTGAATGTAACTCTGTATTTTAGAGCTTGATAAAGGTTGGATAAAGTAATCCCTTACCCACATGTTCCTATCAGATGCTGATGAATGACGGTTCGTGATGCAGTGCCGTCTGAGGGAGCGGACAGAGATCACCCCTCTTCAGTTTAGGCTCGTAGGCCCTTACCCTTTACGCACTGAAATTCCTCTCTGGAATCGTTTAACGAAAATAAACTGATCCTGTTCAAGCTTCGAAGCTTGGCGAGCTCCATGCGGTTGCTCTGCAGATGGGTTAAGGGTACAAGAGTCCTTGTTCAGTGATTTATTTACCTCCTCCTAAACGTCACGGAGTAGAGCTCGTTTTGATTTTATTAGCAATAACTTAACATTATTAGGAAATTCAGATCATATGATCGGAGCCAGCCAAGAGGATGGCTGCTGCACATTATCATTTAATAAAATTTTTTTAAAAAGTATAAACAATGACTCTTACATCATTTAAAGCTTGGTTCGATGCAAAAAAAAAAAAGCATCAGCAGCAGCGAATCAACGTATACCCTTTCAAAGCCATGTCTCATATGGCATGACTGAGTTCAATTTCCATAAAAACCTTCGTAATCAAACCCGTTTAAAAGCCAACAGTGCGCAAGAAATGGACGTGTACCTTCGGCCTTATTTATTTTAATGAGATGTAGATGTAAAAGCCAAAGCCTGTGGTGAAAGACTTTAAAAGTATGAAGAGGAAGCTTCGTTTAGCCTGCACTGTGTCATCCCGTATGCTCTCGTGGCTACAGATGTTTTGTAGTAATTATATTAGTGTAGAAGCTCAGTGCGAGTCTGATTCTTTCCCTGAAATGATACATCCTTAATAAAATCCAGAACAGCGCTTGCTGGACGCTCCTTTTTCCGGCGTCTGTTAACTTCTCCATCAGCACACACCAACAAAAGAGCACAATCTCTTGAAATGCAAAGTGTAGTAAAGGTTTAAACGTCAGCGACAACAGGGGAGCTTAACACCGAGCCGTTGTTCGCGATGTTTGTGTAACGGCGGATCTACGCAGCCTGGCCTCTTTTTCCTTGGCGCTATCTCATCCTGGATGCCTAGGCAGTGTGCAGATGTTTGCAAGCGCCACTTTAATGTATACTGTTCGCAAAAATTTATTTAGGGAAATCTCCCCTGTGAAAAAGAGAAAAACAAAACGGTCTATGTTCCAAAACTTCCAGCACAGCTGCCTAGCTTTAGACCTTTGTTGTTGCAAGATCATGGGACGGTGTGCCAACGTTTATAACCTGTTAAATTTTTCGGGGTTTAATCTGTGAACAGAAGGAAGGCTGTTTATTTTACGTTAGAAGTGTTGAAGCTTTGCTCGGCCCTGTAGCCAAGCACCGCAAGTACCAGCTAGGTTTAGTCCATTTGTAGAAGAAAAAAGGAAATAATATAAAATAATTAACTCTGACAGCATTATGTAACGCTGTACACTGTTTGGGATATGTTATGATTACGCCAATCGCTCTGATAAAGGGCTACGCTAATCGCTAAATGGCCAGCACAAAAACGTGCTAAACATGCATTGCATTAGCGTGGATATTAATGTCATCTTGGCTATGATATGGTTATTATATGGTTTGGTGTGTGTATATAATGATTGTGTTAGTTCTCTGAAAAAAAAAACGCAAAGGAAACCCAAAGCTAATCACTATGCTAATCGCTAAATGAATGGCTTTAGCCCAGAAATGTATTAAAAGTTTATTGCACGTGTTGTGTTAACATTAAAGCCACCATGGTTATAATATGGTTATTATATAGTTTGGTGTAAATAATTATTGTGGTAGTTCTCTGAAATAACGCGACGGTAAGCACAAAGTTATTCGCTAATCGCTAAGCTAATCGCTAAGATAATCGCTAAATTAATGGCTCTAGCTCAGAAACGTAACAAAAGTTTATTGCACGTGCTGTGTTAACATGAAAGCCACCTTGGTAATGAGCTAACGAGGTCCTGTGTTAGAAAGAGAATGAGAACAGAATAATATTGACTAGTCTACGCTATTTCTGTAGCTTGTTTTTTGAAGGATGCCAGATTCTGATGCTCGAGTTCATGTTGCCCGATAATGGCTGTGGGCCTAAACGGACCAAGTTTCTGATCAGAACATTGTGGTTCATCTTCCAGTTAAAACCTAATCAGCCCACGTTTCAGTGACAGATCCATCTCATAATTTATATCCGGTGCACTTACTCTGGTTTCTTTATTACACAAATACAACACATTTTATTTCTTTTATTAAATAAGATTTCAGGACCCAGTATGAACAGGAAGCCGTCTGTCACAACAGTCTGCGCATTGAGGAATTTCTGTAGGACCTGCTCACTTTGCACTTCATCATTCCCGGTAAGCAGAACAGCCGCGTGGAGTGGAGTGGTCCAGGCTCTCAACCTGATTACATTTATTGTTCCGTCTCTCTCTCTCTCTCTCTCTCTCTCTCTCTCTCTCTCTCTCTCTCTCCGGCCAGCCCGTGGTTATAAAAAAGTTCTCTGAACAGCGCAGAAATAATCAGGGTATACAATTTAACAACGAGCCGTAGAGGTCGGGCGAGCGGTCTGGGCTTGGTGGAGCGAGGCCAGGAGGCACAATTTCGAGATAAGATGGAGTCAAGGACATTATGATTTTGGCTCAAGGAACGTGAAAGCAGCCCACGTTTAATGACCAGGGAGCTTTCACTATGATGAGAGCAGACGTTTTATCTGCGGGTATCAGAACATGACCGGATGGCTTCTGCCCATGCTGGCTTGATAGGAATGTTTTATAGAGATGCTTATGGTTTGGACTTTAGGAACCAAAAAGTCCTATCAGCTCTGCCGCAGCCTGGTTTGGAGGCTGAGCGTAAACAGACTGAACTAGACTAGCTAAATGCCCAAACTGATTGGCAGGCTTTTTTATTCGAAATAAAAACAGATGTCCATGCGTGATTAAAAGAATGTATGCCATTTCAGCTCAGGGCCGGGTAGAGGTCACAGCCGCAGTGCCAGGGAATGGTCCCTCTACCAGCCAGCTTGCCCTTATACACTGGCATCTGCAGCTGATGCCCAACTCAGGTAGAAGGCATAGTCAGGACATGGAGATGTTTATTTAATCCATTTTTCACATCTCTGCAAAAGTAACACAGTATTAATATAGGTGTATGTGCCATGGTTTGACGCCCTGTCTAGAGCCGGGTGCCCTGCGCTGAACATAAGACCCTCTTGTACTGCCTGAACTGAATTGGAACAGGAACTGAACTTGAAAACACACCAACCCCTGACCTTGGTGTGCATCGAGGAGGAACATCTGAGGAGGCTTGGCGTTGCCTGGCACTGGGTGGTGGCTGTTTGAGACGTTCCTGGCGTGACGATAATAGGAAAGCTCAAAAAAAGGGCGTGTTATGGCGAATGTTTGTGGTGCTGAGTAATATCTGCTCATTGGTGGTCTTCTGATGATGGACGTCCAGCTGAAGGAACATTAAAGCCTGCAGAAATTCAAGCTGCTGGAGCAGATGCTGGATCACTCAGCTGGATTAGCGAACCTCACCTCCAACATCCTGAATCCATTTCCCCACAGCTCGCACTCTATTTTAGAGCCTAAAGCTTGTGAAATTAGCCCAGCACCGCTAATTGACCTTGCACTGTATGGGAGTTGGTAATAAAAGTGTCACGGAAAACCGTACGGACCCATTTACTGTAAGGCTCATCGCTGCATTCACTTCAGTAAAGAGCATATGGAAGTAATTCGTTGAAGTGTATTCTGCACAACGCAGCACCAGCAACGGCGGCCCAAGGACGTCCTCTGGAAAGGTGAGCGTTTATAGCCCGCTAAAGTAGGGACAAAAAAACGTTCCCAGTCTATAAGTGGTTTTAATCCGTCTTAAAAAACATTTTCCTGGGAGCTCCCATGGACTATCATCCCATCAGGGGAATGCTTACACCACCCTATATGCCTCTGATCACAGAGAAGTGGGAGGAGCTTGTGGGCGTGGTAATAACAGGAGACTTGTTTTTGGTATACTAAAGTTGTAAGCGGTATTTGTGAATGTAACTGTATTGTAGAGCTTGATAAAGGTTTGGATAAAGTAATCCCTTATCCATGTGCTCCTATCCGATACGGATGAACGATGGTTCTGAGGGAGGGGAGAGAGATCACCCCTCTTTGGTTTACTTTTTAGGACTGGAATCCCTCCAGATTGTGAATCATTTAATGATATTATGGTCTGTAGAGGGAGAAATATCCACAGTAAATCCCTTCCCATCTTCATTGTTTTTAAACATTTGGTGATACACTGGAGGGAGTTCCTCTGATCGTCTTTAATCCTCAAACACCCAGCCTTTCCTGGATGCTCCTTTTTAAAGAAACCTTGATTACAATCACCTGTTTGAATCACATCATTATTTTCTTATCATATCCATAGCCCTAAATTGCCCCGTCTCAATATTTTTGGAAAGTGTCGCAGGATTGAAATGCAGGAATGGCTGTTTATTAACACATTAAATGAATCTGACTGTCTGCAATGAAAGGAACACATTTAGCATTTTCCATACTGTTCTGATTTAGGGTTGTACCATAAAGGATTTTTTTTACAGGCTCAGCATTGTTGGCGTCTGTCCCTAAAGATAAGATATGTTTCTTTTTTTTTTTTTTTTGACAAACTCAGCCTTTACTGACATAACAGCGAGTTTTTTATGAACTATAAATCTTTCTGTGCATTTCATAAAGCTATAAGGTTCCAGCGGCTAAATCTGGTGGGGCTGGTTTCCCGAAACGCGGACTGTTTAAAATGGCTTCATTAGCTTCTGGATTAGAATAAATTTACGATCAGAGGAGATCCGTCATCCGTCACACCATGTTATTAGGAGCTCACGGTGGAACTCGCTCCTTATAAATGGGTGGATCCGCGAGTTTGAAGCGAGAGGCTCAGTGCCGGAGATGATAAATTATGGACCTGGCTGCGGTTCTGACAGTCGAGGATAAAAGTGGAGATGAGGGGATTGATTTGGACACGGTTCTGGTCTGGAAGTGGTTGGAGGCTGATGTGTGTTCACTCAGCAAAACTTCCTGTTCTGGATTTGAGCCATCAGTTAGATCCTCATGTTATAGAGCAAACCTCCAGTGCATTACAGTATTATGACTATACCGCTCTAACGTTAGCGCGCTCGGAGAAAACCAGAAAGAAAAGAAGGAGCTGATGGAAGAGACAAAGCTGCTGATGCTGTATAACCGCCCCGTAACATTTCTGACTCATCTCTAAAATCAAAACCAGCTAGAAGATCAGTCGCTTCATTTTGGTTGACGGGGACCAAAACTGATCTTCAGCGTCGTCGCTCCTTAGAATTAAAACTGAAGAGCCTCGGTTCGTTGGAATGATCAGGCTCCTCGTTACGAGCTTCTAAAAAGAGTATAGATTTTTTATAATTAATTTCGGCAGTTGTTTACATGTAGAATTCGTTGTTGCCTGGTTGTGTTTGTATGTGGTGGAGAAATATTTGAAGAGCTCCGGTCAGAGCGGTGTTATCGAACAGGAATGGCTCCTCTAGGACGTCTCTCAGGGGTCGGAAAATAAAATGCGGAATGCAAATAAAATTATACGAAAATACATAAGAAAAGAAGAAGCTACCAGTGCTGGTAACTTCTATGTTGGCTGACTAACTTAACTCTAAAATGAAAAATAAATCATGATAATCCACTAAATGTCATTTAGCACATCGTTTATTATTTAATGATCAAACACTGGCACATCCCCACTACTAACAAAGCTCCCTGTTTCATTTTAAACTTGCTTCTAATGCCAAATTGGCAGCGCTCTAACCGAGTCACTGATGCTCGTGGAACGGCGGCACTTCAGGAAAGAAAACACAAGGACTGGACGTGATCGTCCGACTCATTTCTGCCCTGCTTTTCCCTCAGTTTGGACGCTTAGGAATAAAAATATAACCACAGTACGGGGGAAATATTATTTTATAAGGAGGACTTTCATCTGCCAGACACTAAGGAAGGAAATAATAAAGTGTCACGATGGATCGCTCACATGAGGTGTTCTTACGAGCTCGAGGATGGAAACCAGTCCGAAAATCCGCCAGGTCGCCTTAATGGGTTTGGACTGGAGGAGCAGAGGAACTGGGAATGGGAAAATGGGAAAGCTTTCCCGAAAAGCAAGCTTTAGTTATGGTCTGTTAGTTATGGATTTTAATGGTTAAGCAGCCACGTACGATGACGGATTCTGCGTTTTATTTGTTGTGGTATTGATTTGTTATTATTTATTATGTCCTGTCATGTCGATTCTGACTGCTGGAGACCATATGGGTCGACCCTTCTGTCTTCTATTTGAGTTTGCCGGCTTCTTCGTGCTTTTGTGTTTCCCCGTTTTCCCTCTGAAGGTTCCAAGTAGAATTTCCCATTCTTCCCATGATACATCCAAAATAAGAAGATTTGGTTTAATGGTCACTGTGGCTGAGCTCCAAAGAGCCTTCATGCAGATGGGAGAAACCTTGAGAAGTCAACCATCCCTGCCGCACTCCACCACTCTGGGCTTTATGGTAGAGTGTCCAGTCTCGGTTTCCTCAGACCACAGAATCTTGTTTCTCTCAGTCTGAGAGTCCTTTGGGTGTTTTTTCTTTTTCTTTTTTTTTGCAAATGCAGATGCACCTTTTCCAAAGGAGAGGGTTCTGTCTGGCCACTCTGCCATCAAGCCCAGATTTCTGGAGTGCTGCAGTGTTTATTGTTCTTCTGGAAGATCTGCACACAGGATCTTTGGAGCTCAGTCAGAGTGACCACAGGCTTCTTGGTCGCTTCTCTTAAAAAGATCTTCCATTTAAGAGTTACGGAGGCCACTGTGCTCTTGGGAACTTTCAGTGCAGCAGAAACGTTTTGTAGCCTCCACACAATCCTTTTTTTGATTTAATTTGTTGGCTGCAAGAAGCTGTGTGAAGAATTTGAATATAATAATAATAATAAGAAGAAGAAGAAGAAGACGAAGAAGAAGAAGATGAATAATAATAATAAGAAGAAGAAGAACAACAACAACAATAATAAGAGGAATAATAATAAGAAGACCAACAACAATAATAATAATAATAATAATAATAAGAATAAGAATAAGAATAATAAGAATAAGAAGAAGAAGAAAGAATAGAAGAAGAAGAAAGAAAAGAAGAAGAAAAACAATAAGAAGGGGAATAATAATAACAATAGTAATAATGATAATAAGAAGAAGAAGAACAACAACAACCATAATTAAAGGAATAAGAAGAAGAAGAAGAAGAAGAAGAAGAAGAAGAAGAAAAAGAAGAACCACAATAATAAGATGAATAATAATAACAATAATAATAATGGTAATAAGAATAATAATAATAAGAAGAAGAAGAAGAAGAAGAAGAACCACAATAATAAGATGAATAATAATAATAACAAAAATAATAATGGTAATAATAATAATAAAAGATGTTTCTCTGAGATGGTTTACAGTAGAAATCATCCTATATAATTCCGGAGCTTTAACATGATCTGATTACTTAAGTGCATGTTAACTCGTTGATCAGATTGCTGTCAAAATTCCGATTTTTCTGCACTTGTTAGCTGCACATAAACACACTCCTCACGCTCTGTAGAATCAGCTCAGAATCTGAACAGTGACTGTTCACCAGGCTTTTATTCTCCACCCGTCCACATCTCCTGACTAAAATTAACTTATATCCCTGATTTGACTTTCTAGACGTTCCACTTTGGGAGCAATTTCTCATGGCCTGAGGTGGCGTTCCGTTACTCCGTCCACGTGGCTGCACGCTGATCTTAATCAACGCTGTAAACGAGCTTTTTAACTTGTGCCTAATCAGATCGTATTCGACTGTGAGTAATAATGCGTCAAAAGGACGGCTGACTTTGCTCTCATGTACAAATAGAGATTTGGGATTTCTGAGCCGGGTCGGAGGTGTTACCGGGGGGTCGATCGAGCTCATGCTCGAGTGCTCTATTGATCCGTTCTCTTATCACACCACCTCCAGAGGAAATAATCTCCGCTCACAGGTTTGGGCCTGAACAGTAACGATGTCGTTAGGACACGGGGCGTCACAGAGGAACGTTTTACATTTTGGAAGCTCTGCTTGAGGCCTGTTGAAAAAGGAAAGCTTTACAGCTTCGTCTTTTAACGTAGATCCAAGAAAAATTTGGATTCCAGACCAAGAGACGACTCTCCAGTATCCTCCCACACACATCTATCTCTCTTTGAACTTCCCTAATCCTTCTGCCTCATTTATCAAAAGAAAGAATACATACACAAGTACGCTCCTGCACAGAGGCCCGCCGAGAGACCCTGACTTTCCTGTCTGCGGGCCAGTATTGATTTTAGGACATGAACCTTGGGCCAAAAGAGGATCTCATCAGGATATTATGATCTCAAACAGACCTGCTCGAACTCCAACGATGAGTCTCGGCTTTTGAGGAGCAGCTGCATCTGTTAGGAGCTTTTAAAAATACAGAAACTCCTACATGGACGTTTAGATCAACCTGAATATCAAGAGTGTTAACTTTTCGAAACCTGGGATATTTTCAACCCCCCCAGATAGAGTAACAAGTTAAAAAAATAAATAAATATATATATATATATATATATATATATATTTATTTATTTTTCTGTTTATTCAGTATTATTGACTTATAATAATGTCTATTATTTATTTTATATGTATTTAATAATATGCAAAAATTAAATAGGTAAAATAGAAATAGATATACTGGTGAATAATTGTCACGAACGGTTGAATGAGCGTATAGGAGACAAGGATGCAAAACAACTGGAGTTTTATTGAGAGACCAGTGAGGTGGCAGGGTGTGTGTGTGAGCAGGAGGATGGAGTT
>JAUZST010008407.1:0-26054 GCA_034779995.1 Parotocinclus haroldoi
ATCTATCTATCTCTCTGTCTGTCTGTCTGTCTGTCTGTCTGTCTGTCTATCTATCTATCTATCTATCTATCTATCTAGGCTGTGAGGACTGATTAATAACTGACTACTTTTATGTTGTCTTTTCAGATGTATAGTGCACAAAATGGTAAGCAAATACAAGCCATATTTAATTCCTATAAAAGCCTGAGCTTTCTTGACAACGTATGAATTAAGTACCAACTTAATGTGACATGCCATAATTGAGCATTAATGACAAAATTCTTCTTTTTGCAGTTTTTGAAGTAAACATTTGCTGTTTTCTTTTGTCCTCAGACATAACTATGTCTGTGTTCACTGTCACATCCAAAAGCATGACAGTGCGCTGGTGTGGCCTCTCTGGCGCAAGCTCCTACAAGCTTACTGCGACACCAAAGAACTCACAAGCTCAGCCTGTGTTTGCACAGTTTAGTGGGAGCACAGTGATGGGCGCTGTTAACTCGCTCTTTCCCAACACGGTATACACTGTGCGTGTGGAGGTGATGGACAGCAGCATAAATGTGCTCGGTAGTGCAGAGACGGAGGAGACCACAGGTAACCCTTTTTAAATTTTCTTTTCGGTCACATGTTTATATTTATTTACATTTAGATTCAACCGTATAGGGCTTTTGACTCAAAACGTATACCTGTGTTCTGATTTGCCAGCCTTTTACATGCCCACACCTGTTTAGTATCTTGTCCAAATCTGGGTTCCTGTTTATGCCCTCTAGTTTCTCAGTTTCTTTGTGAAATTTCTAATCTGCCCACCAGATCTTCTGCCCTTCCTCTGATCTGTCTGTCTGGGTTGAAATATCCCTTGTATTTAAATTTATTTCGATTCTATGCATTCCCTGTCTACTCTGGTGTCTTATGTTTAATCAACCCTCTAACTGCTCAGCTTCATAGATTAATCTTTATGCTGCAGATGTGGTAAATAGATATTTGGTTCCTGATGCAGTGAACTCTGTTTATGACATTAACATAAAAATCATTTAAATCAAATTAAGTCGATTTAAGTAAACACACGTTTGTTTTTAGGGCAATATGTTTCCAAAGGTGACAATAAATGTACGTGTGTTTTAATGAATCATGTCAGCACCGGATGTGCCATCCATCCTGAAGGCCAGCTCCAAGCACAGCAGCAGTATCACAGTGGAATTTACTGAAGTGTCTGGTGCCACATCGTACATCCTGCGCACGGAGAATGATGAAGGCTTCTTTTCAGAGACTATGGTGTCTGGCTCACCGGGTACCATCCTCAACCTGAACCCGTACACCAACTATAGCTTCAGTGTCATGTCTGTGAACAGTGGTGGCCACAGCCAGCCTTCAAACCTAATCCATGCCAGGACAGGTAGGCTAAATGCACTCTTAGTTCTTTTCCTACACCTCACACTGAGACTTTGTAATATGTCATTTTAATCAAATTATATCAAATCAACTTGGCCTGCATTATAATCTTCTAAACCTCACTGCTTACCCAAGAAGCCATTCCATTTATATATCTATTAATTGTAAAAACTGTTACCATGGCCATGAGCTCCTAAATATTTATATCCTATGAAGGAAGTTTCTGTTGCATCACTGGTGGATCCTGGACCTTAGATCAGACATAGCCAAATGTGTCTGTGTGTGTCCGGGTATATGTCCGGGACTTGAACCTAGGTCATTGTGGTGGAGGGCATATTAGTCCACTGCATCCCCTAAGCATGAATAATAAATTATTAGTAATTTATTTATTTGTTTAAGGGACACGGGAAAGCCAGTGCCTAGTCGCAGCATCACAGGTCAAAAGCAGGAACAACCCTAGACAGGGTGCAAATCCATTATAATGCACATACACTCATACACACAATCACACACTAAGGGCACTTTAGAGACACCAATTAGCCTAATACACATGTCTTTGGACTGTGGGAGGAAACTGGAGTCCCCAGAATAAACTCACATGGACACAAGGAGGACGATCAATAATAATATTAATATTAATAATAATAATAATAATAATAATAATAATAATAATAATAATAATAAACTTCTACATTTATATAGGGCCTTGTTCACACAACAACACTGACTCAAAAGTTAAAACATTGCACTTCCCCCTTTCATTTCAGCTTTTGAAAGAGTAATTTTGTTAACTTGAGAAAGTAAAAAAAAAAAAAAAAAACAGGTTAGTGGTTAAATTGCATGACAAGCAGAGGCAAAGAAAATATAGATGGTGCTTGCATGGAAACATAACTTTTATACCTTTTAGATGTAACTTAAGACATTTATCTAGGAGTCTCCAGTAAATAGTTCCTCTACATTTCCTTACAATCAGCAGAAAGAGTAGAACACCAAGTCTTTCGTATTGTCTGCATGACAAAGAGGTGATAGTGTAGAGTTGTGCCTATAAAGTATTATTCTTGTCTTCCGCTGGGCTGTAAGGTGGTATCAGCTACTTGCCTCATGAACATGACACATGATATGGAAAAGTATGAAAAGGTAAATCTCTGAGAACTGGGTTGCCTCATGCCCCTCAGCAATGCAGCAATGTGTCTCAGTAAGATGAGCAGGGTCAGTTTTGCCCTGTTTCATACATAACACCTTATTCATTACCCCGCTATGCTAGAAGAACTGTTCTATTGTGTCGTGAGGATGGATTAAGCAAATGTACAACATAGAAATAAGAAACAGAACATGAGCAGACATACTGAGAAAGTAGCATTTTTACCCATTTCAAATTCACACCACACACAATGTGGTGTCACATAAGTAAGCTTCTGTCTCAGTCTTATTTACAGTGGTTCTACCAATGGTCATGTTGTGTTCAGCCTTTTGTTTTGTGTGGGTGATCATAGAGAGAGACAGGAAGGGGAGGAGGACTGTCTTGGCCCCTCCACCGGGATCAGGGCACTCAAACTAAAGACTTATTGAATAAAAATATATATTAAACCTCTGTGCTTTTATGCCATCAAGGTTTCTGTGTGTATTTTACCTTCATGGCAAACATTCATGGTAAAATGGTGTAGTTCAACTTACTAATTCAAAGCACAATGCATACCCATGTATTTTTTCTCTCCATGCAGTGATTGCAGCTCCAGAACTGCATTCTGTATCTCCCACCAATGCCAGTATTATAGTCACCTGGGACCCCGTGGATCATGCAGTTCTTTACACACTGTGTGCCATTATGGAGGGATCAGACACCCGACTCAAGCTCAACACCACCCAGACCAATGTGACGTTCAGTAATCTAGAGTCAGGGGTTACCTACAGCATCAAAGCCACAGCTTGGGACTCAGATGGCATCCCGGGGGATGATGTCACCATCTACCAAATCACCCGTAAGATCTCACTTAGACTCAATACCACGGTCAGTCACACAGTTGAATAAGGCCAATCCCCTGCTATGCACGTTTTTGTGCTATTTCTGTTCAAACGCACACTTTGAAACTCACTAATTGGCTTCTTAATGAGCTTAGTAATTGGATCAAGTGTGCCGGGGCTCCAACACCCCAACACTGTAAGGTCCTAATGCTGTTTTACTTTAAAATGGTGATGGTACATATAGTTCTATTTTAAAATATTATTTGATAAGGGAAATTATTTGTCAGATTGAATTTACTTCAGCTAAAGTTTCTAATATCTCAGTTCTAGTGGAATTAAGCGAATTTGCATAAAAGTAAACTGTCTGACTCACATTTACAAGGGATGCCAATAATTCTGCAGGAAAATGCCTCACAAATTGTATGATCCAAGTAATTGTTTTGCGACTCACATGCTCAGCATTAATTTGCATTATTTTGGAGATGTTCATCCTTGTGGGAATGATCAAATGTCTCATTTGGTGCCCAGCACCCTAAAATCTTGGCCCTAAAATTGTCCCTGCTTCCTTTTAAAAATCCTCACTACAATCATGGACAGAAACATTCTTGCATCATTTGGCAAAGTATAAATACAATGAGTAATTAGTTATTTATCTTTTTCTGTAGGTCCCCCTGTTCCTGAATATGTGCAGGTATCCTTAACCCTGGAGAGAATGATGGGACTAGGTGTTTATTGGCAGGCTGTACGTGGTGCAAGTGTCTACTTTGCTGAAAGCTCCAGAGGGCAGAACTGCACATCCACTGGAGACCCATTCTGCATCATCAGCCCCATTGGTTGCAGCGAGAATCACACACTGACCGTTACAGCAGTGAATGAAGCTGGCCCCAGTAGCCCTTCACAGCCACAGAACCTGCTCACCTGTAAGTCCATTTCACACACAAGTTTATCATTATGTGATTGTAGGCATGCTGGTAGCCAGTTATGAGATCACTGATGTCCACACATTGGTCATTTTAGAGCTACAATTAAAGTTTGAAGCTAAATGGATCTGGATGACTTTGCCTTGACATATTATTGTAGCTAATTATTGCTATAATACCTACACCCCTACACTCATACCTCTGTAACCTAAAGCACACCTTTTGGCTACTTGATCTAAAAAAATCTTTCATCATTTCTTTCTTACTTAAAATGAAATATATCACTGTTTTCTGGCAATGTAAATGTTACTGTGCATATCAACCAGAGCAGCGCAGTTTGTAAGCAACATGCGATAAGTGAAACCTCTCCCCTTTACCATAAGTAACTAGTAGCATAAGTAGCTAGACTATTAACTTGCTTGCTAGCATGAGTCTGATACTCTGCCTTTTCAGTCGAACAATTCTAGTCACAACCCACTTTCATATGATCTCTTATCACTCTATGTGTTAACTCTTCATTAACTTTTTGTTTTGATGGCAGTCCCATGTCCTCCGAACTCTGTCGAGATGGGGGAGTCCCCTACAGGAAACTGCTCAGTGACATGGCAAAGTGTACCATGGGTGGAGTACTACATGGCCTACGTCAAGAGAGATGATGGAGCAGAGCTGCAGTGCAACACCACCAACACAGTCTGTTACTACGACTGCCACTGTGGCTTCACCTACCTGACTACTGTCTTCTCCTACAATGAGGCCGGATCTAGCCCTCCGGGACCGATTCTGAACTACACCACCAGTAAATGTCTCAGCTGTACACACACATGCACAAACAATAACCTATACTCAGCTATATTTCTTCCCATGATTTTACATGACATTAGATTACAATAATATGTATAATTAATTAGTACGTTCATTTGTGTAAGTCTTAGGCTACCATTCGACTTATTGTTTTTTTTCAATGGTATTATGACCATATGTAACATATCATTAATGATTGGACTCAAAAATTCATTCCGATTCTTCATTCCAATTCTTGTGAGATTTAGCATACCTTAGTCTTTTTGCCCGTTATGCTTTCCAAAAAGTGGTTTCTTGGTCTTCCAAAAAGAAAATTATTAATCAACCTTCTCAAGACTGTAGAAGAGTCAACATGGTATACAGATTGAGTTGCCAGATGCTGTCATTGCTCAAGTGTATGGGGATGTCACACTAAATACTTGCCACTGTTGTTCAGGGTCTGAATGCTGCATACACATTTCATGTACTGTATGTTCTGGTTCTGTTCCAATAAATATGAATATATATATGGTTATTATTGCCAAAACAATCTAATAACTGGGGGCCAAAGACTTTTACAAAGTTCTGTTTGTTCGTTTGAGAAGGTTATAGGATAGAACTAGTGTTTGGTAATGAAGGAGACTTCAGTTCATATTAACTGAACATATTATTGATTTAATCTGTTTTTGACGGTTTTTAAAGCACATGTAAGTGACTCTAAATGGCATCCCTCTAATACAGCTAATGTTTGTCTTCCCCAACACTGTTTAGTTCCCTGTTGTCCGCAGAACCTTAATGTCTTACTTGTTTCATCTGAGACGCTGGAGATCACATGGTCGGTGGTTCGTGGGGCAGAACTATACGAGACCCTGGCAGCAGATAGTTTGAGCACGGTTCACTGCAGTGACCCAGTACCAGTGTGTGCTTTGTCTGATCTCACCTGCAACATGCTGTACAGTGTGGTGATCAGACCCTGTAGCGAGCGAAGTGGCTGCAACTCCACTTGTGCACCAACCACACAGGAGACAGGTAGATCATAAACACTGACTATTCATTCACTGAGTGTAAACTAGGACTTTTGATCATCTAGTTCAAGACAGTGCAATGTGGGAGCATCCCTGACCAGGGGCACATGATCAGATTCAATTCAGTAACCTTCCTAACAAGCTCTTGACTTGCTAAGGAGTATGGAGATATAAAAATATCTGAAATTTTAGAATCAACACACATACCATAGGGCTGACTACATAGAAGAGCCCAGAGTCTGGTCCAACTTGAACAGATTGCTATTGATTTGGCAGGCGAATGTCAGGTTACCTTTTACCAGCCAATGCTATGCAACACTCAATTCACCAACTCAAGCTTCCACCAACCAGACTTCGGGTACACACCAGAGCAGCTCAGTATGTAACACTGTAGTTCCCAGTCCTCTTGTTATTATACTGCCTCTGTTGAGATGTTGGAGTTGCATCAATGCTTGGTGTCATTGCCACCCAGAAAGTCCAGTGCTCTCATTTACTGGTACCAGACATTCAGCCTGATACAATCATTATAGCTTCCACTCTGTGTGTGTGTTCAACAGATTATATGACTAGACCAAGCGTTCTGGATGGAATCTATAATTTTCACGTTTGCATTTAGCGATGCTTTCAAGTTCACATTTATACATGTGTACTCTTGCGTAATCCGAATACATGTGCCAGTTACAACTGGCTGTTTACTGGGTGTGTAACTGCAATGTATTTCCATCTTACAGTAAACTATGCATGTGTCTCTCAGCCCCGTGTATACCTGAGATCTTGAACCTAACCCAGGTGAGCAGTTCAGCTGTGCAGGTGTTATGGAGTGCACCCAACAAACAAGCCAACTACACAGTGAATGCTGTGAGCAGCAGAAGCAGCAGCAATTTGACCTGCTCATCCAGCAGCACCTCCTGTGAAATCACCAACCTACCCTGCGGAGCCCATTATGACATTAGTGTGTATGCCACCACTGCCGTGGGGCATAGCTTGCCCAGCTATAGTGTTGCCCTGGAAACAGGTATGTTACTAGATCAGTAAGACCTAGGTCCCTCAGGCATCTGTAGAATATGGTCTTCCTTTAAGTAGCGTGTCGTCCACAGTCCCGATTTTTTTGGTGATATGGTAAGTCTGCAGCTATGATACAGCAGCTGCGTTCGACGGACATCAGAACTGCCAATTCCATCTTCACTTATCTGTGACGAACAACGAAATGTTTAAAATTTCTGTGTTGATATAACATATCTGTGGGAGATATTGCAAATGTGATTGCAGCAATTGATTTCTGAGAACACCTACCATTTAGAAAAAAACTTGTTCTTGATCCAGTATGGTGGCTTTCAAGACGTTGGCGGCCATGTTCATAGCCTAAACGATAGGATCCATTACTTGCTGGGGTATTCAGATATGTTTCCCTCTTTTTTCTGAAAAGAAAGGGTGTCCTGTGTCTTTTGACTCACCCCGTAGGTTATTATAGCACCTTGTGGCAAGTACCCAGCTGCAAAAGGCACAGCTGTATGAATAGAGAGTATATAGAGAATAGTGCATGAATATAGTACAAAACAGGTGAATGTCGATAAGAAATATCCTATACGTAGTTTACACAGATATGCATCGCATTACACAAACAAGGTGTTCTGTGCATAAGCACATCATGTGAACTACACATTGTTTAAACACCATGTTACAAAGTCAAAGTTAAACACACATTTATTAAATGAGAAACTGTATTTTATGTGACAGTGTAATTTATGACCTGTAATCTACAAACAGATGACAGATAAAACTCAGCATAGCTGAAATGCTACAGCTAAAGAATCTGACAAGAGAATATATGAATTAAACAGGTTAATAACCAGGATAATGAGAATAATATTTTTATAGGACCACAGAAATATATATATATATGATTATGTATATCTATATATCTATATATTTCATTCAAACATAATGGGTAAAGTGGCTTGCTCTCTTTAGGGCCCTGTTGTCCCGAAAATCTTACCGTGGACCAAGTGACACAGTCTATGACCAGCGTGGTGTGGTCTACCTCTGAGGGAGGCTGGTCTTACATCACATCACTGACATCACCTCAGGGTCATGCCAAATGCCACACCATGGACAGGCACTGCCTGATGGGATGCATAACGTGTGGTACCAACTACAGCATCTCGATGGAGGTCATCAGCATCACAGGGCACAAATCTCAGTGCAGCTATCATGGCTTCTCTGCTAGTGAGTTACTCTCCTGTACCACTCCTGCAGCTCACTTACTTAGTGTGACATTAGAACTGTAATAAGCAGAAAACATACTTTAAGAGTAAAATTAGTGTGTGAAGGGCAGTATCTGCTAAAGTTTATAATGGCAGTGTTATGATGTAAATGGCAGTATAAGGATGTATTTGAAAACAATAGTTACAGATACAGTGGTAGATGAACAATAAGTTGTGTATAACAATAGGTTGTGGTAAAAAAAAAAAAAAAAGTTCAAGTCCAATCACATTGAAACCAAGGCTTAGAAATAAAAGAGAAATGACTTCACATTGTTTGTGTTTATTTAAATAGATGGCTAAATGGACATATTTGTTGGATTTGCCTAATGCCTTTCTAGTATTTTAATGTATTTTAATGTAAAGTTGGTGATGGTGAAGGAGGAGCTTAGTCCTTGAATAAAGCTGCCTCCCCATGAGAAGCACACAGAGACAGAGACAAAACGAAAGATTCAGTAGGAGCTTTTATAGTTGAGTTAAGGAATGGAGGTTCCTAACCCATGTCTTGTCAGAGCTCTCATTCAAACTCACAGTCTTTAAATCACTATTTGAAAAATGTCCTGTACATTGATTAATATTGGTTCATGCTATTTCTGCTAAGTGCATTTATTGTTATCTGTTGCAAGGTGCATGTTGTCCATACTATGTGAAGCTGTACATGATGGCCAACAGCACACTCCGTGTATACTGGAGAGGCTCGGGCAGTATGTATGGTTACATAACTGACGTTTATGGAACCAGTACCAACTATACATGCAGCCCAGCTTCGGACTCCAACTGGTGTGACATAGCCAATGTAATGTGTGAAGACACATACAGTGTTGTGGTAGCACCGCTCACATACCAAGGCTCTAAGGTCTCGTTCTGCCCCAGGAGACTGTATTATGGTAAGATTTTTTTAGTGGTGCTCATTTTTGAAAGCATGTGTATTTTATACAGGTATGCCGCTTTATCGTCTGCATTATGTTCTATAAAACAGGATGCTGGGAAAAAAATTACATTTTGGCATTGCCACGTAGCCTTTTAGGCTACTGTAATGTAAATAAACTAGTTGACAAAAAAACATAATGCACCAAGAAGTTATTCAGATTGAAAGAAACTTTATATTCATTAATGTAATGATGATATATGTCAGTGATTATAATATTAGTGGGAAAGTATACATTTATTGGGGAAAACTGTACAAGTGAAAGATGGATCTAGTACCCTGCTGGGTTGCCTCTAGCCTGAATACAAGATAGCATATGGTTGTGCACGGAGGTTAGATGGTGGACAGCGAAACTGTGGGAACTCTGGGCCGCTTAAAACCTGTTCTCTCACAGAAGCACAACTTTATTGTAGAGATTATTATGAGGAGGGCAGTAGACACAAAATGCACCGCACTATACTAATACACTATCATTTTGGGTAGCATAACAGTACATAAAAGCGCGATTAACATAGGAATATGTCATAATGATTCGTTATTTAAATCTGGTGATTTAAGTAATGGAAGTTAAATGGTGCATACCTGTATAGAGTAAAGTGAGACTAAAGTGAGAATTGGTCCAAGTTTTGCTTTTATGTTACTTCAGTATAATAATGATACACCTAATGTTTTACATTCTGTCTAGATGTGTACATTTGTTAGGCCTGATCTCCTCCACACACAACTACATTACCATGTCACAACATTTTGCCTGCTAGACAATTATGCAAGTATACATTGTCACCTGAGGCAAAGTGTGTCCTGCCACTGCAGTTTCGGAGGGTTTTAAGTGTGAGTATTAATAATAAAGCAGCATGTACGTGAAACACCGCTTAAATTATAAGAAAATACTTTGTGTTTTAGTACATATTCCAGTGCATTTACATTTTTTAGACAGGAAGGCGGTTTAAAGGTAAAAATGCCATCCATCCATCATATGCTTGCTTATCTGTTGACAGTTAGCTATAGATCCGTTTTTCTCAACTGTTTGCAAACCCCCCCCCCTGCCCCCCTCCCCTCGAACAACACGACATATTCAACACCCCCCACCCCGGCAAAAACAAACAAGGAAAAAAAAAACAAATAAAATAAAAAAGCTGGTTCAATGAAGTTGCCCCCCCCCCACCTACCCACACCACTTTTCAGTGATTGTCCTCACCCTTCCCATCCTCTGATCACACCCACTAACTAAGAACGTATGTGTCCCCCGGTCAAACTTTTGCACTTTGCACTTATGAACACTTTTTAATTGGTCGACTCTAACGGGATTTCACCAATAATACTGCATGAATACACACTTCATTATAAAACGTATTCATAACGGAGTGATCCATTATTTGAAACATGTATTCTAAAACCTGTATTATGCTTTTTTTCCTCAGTTTCCTGTGCTGGTGACTATACTGGAATCGGTATTTTTCTTATTTATCATTTCATAGCAATTCATGGAATATTAGAAACACTTAAGTGAAGAAATTATTGAATTATTGAATCATTCATACCATCAAGTATATTAACGTGTTGTTATGCCATTCCCCAGTGGCCTATCGACGAAAGAGGAGTGTGGATTAGCAGCTACCATTGTGTGGTGTCTCTTTGAGTATAAAGTGAGTTCAGCCTAAAAGTGTCAACTTACAGTGATGCAACTTTTTGTTTTATGGTGACAGTATTGACAATGACTTTTAAAATACAAACTATAAACAAAGGGGTTGGAAAGGTTGGAAATTGTAAATTATGCTAATAAAATGTAAGACCGGTGCAGATTTCTGAACATTTGAGATGTTAGTCATTTTCCTGGTTCTTGAGTTGCTGCTTGACAGCTAATTACGATGTTTTACCCCTTTGGATAATCAGCCCATCGGTATGAGGAAAGCCATACCATCTTGGCAAGTACTCTCTCCAATAAGTGTGCCACACATTGACTGGTCAGTAGGGTGTATGGTCACTTAAGATTGCCAAAACACACTGACAGTGATGGGGCATGGACAGGTTCAGATTGTCCAGCCGTTCTTGTGGAATGCTCTTCATATTCATTTTGAAATATCTCCTCATTTTTGTGAGCAGTGTGTATATGTTCTAGTAGGCTAATAAGCTTAATAATAAGGATAATAACTTGGGTATATATGTGAAATGACATTTCCTTAGGGCTCAAAGCTATGAAGCAAAGAAATCAACAAACAAGGCTGAGACTGTGCAAGGTCTTTCAACTCAAATCCATATTGCTTTTGTGTTTCAAACTATCTTTTGGATTCTCGTTACTTTCTTCTTTACAACCTAAAGAGTATCCATTTAGTTCTCTCTATAACTCTAGATCTCTCACAGCGACCTACAGCTGATACAATGTCACACTCCAAGCAACTGTGGGTTAAAGTCCTTGCTTAAGGATCTAGCAGAGCAGTTTTGGAGGGGTGACATTTTAACCCTAGACCTTCTGGTTGATAGTTCTATACATTAACCATTAATCATACTCTTTATATCTCTCTGTAACTGTAAAATAATCTGTAATCTGTAAAATCTATTTAGATATTGCCATAGCTGTTTAAACTGTTCAAAACACTTTATAACTTTATAACTTCATAACTCTTTAGATCTCGATCTACACTGCTCACAAAAATAGCATTTTTTTTTTCTGAGCAGAATATATGGGTCTCCAATTCTCTTGATCATTCATAGTTCATCCCCTTCTCAAACCTTCTTTAGAAAACAAAGCATTCCTGTTTAGAGACACAAATAATTAACGTTATCATAAAAAAAAAAACCAAAGTAATGTGTGAAATAGTGTCCAGCAGGTGTAAGCAGTCTGGGATAGGGCACTCTGGGAAACCTAGTGTCCATGTGGTAACAAGTCTATTTTCACTCCACCTTTTTGTTTCCCTCACTGGTCAAAGATGATGGTGCAGAACAAACTTGCCAAAGCCAAGAGCTTTGGCTTTCTTCGGTTGGAGAAATAGCATGGTGATGTGTTCCTGCCAGACAATATGGGACTACTCATATACACATAACTTATACTCTTTTAATACTGTACTACACAAAACAACGTGCAGACAAGATATCATATGCCATAGGGTATTTTGGGTCAAGCACATTACACATAACAGAAATTACAGAAGTATTGTTGGTAATATTTCATATCCATTCATGCAGACACAATAAATTATGATCATAAAGTATTATTTTGAATATAATATTTATTTTTTTATTACGTTCAACTACTCTGTAAACACTCTGTGATGACAAATATAGGGTTATGAGGTTAGGGATAGGTTCTGACTGTGGTGGTCCGGTGTTTAAAGTTTAAGCCCAAGCACCAGATATCCAGATACGAGCACATGCCAAGTGTTCATTATTAGGACTGTATAAGATCCATGTTCCATATTGGTCCAGTTGGTTCATGTGGTGATGGTTTATCTGGTGAAGCTGGTCGACCAACATACAAGTGTGAGAAACACAGTACACAGTGGTTTGTAATTTTTTTCTGCAGATATATGAATTTTCTTATAATAATTCTTATAATAATTCCTTCGGCATATAATATCTTTAATACACAAAAGGAGAAAATGTATACGTTTATTGATTCAGAGTTTCATTTTTTTAGATGTTGTAAACAATACTAGAAATTTAGAAAATTAGTTACAGCTAATTTAGTCAAATCTCTTTCTTGAATAGCTTACTTTAAAAAAATACAGAAAAAAATGTGGAACAGTGTACTGCACTATTCTTTAGCCAGTGATGAACTACATACAGAAAATGAAAGCCATGCTGTAAAAAATATTTGTCATTGCAGAATATTATGATATTATGCCTGATATTTTTGTTTTGTATTTCAGGGCTTGTAAATTGGAGACGTCAACAGCACCAATGATTCGGAATAACTCTACCTAAGATGATTATATTTTAGATAACACATACATAAACTACATGCGTAAATACTACATAAGTGAATAATGTAACAGATATGAAAATGATATATCACTTGAGTTAAACATTTCTCAGTGAACTTAAGCCACGTCATATGGTACTGGATAAACACATTTACTGAGCATCAACAGTATGTAAAATTTGCATGAATCAGACGGTGTGTCAGATTGTTCTTTTAAGCTACACCATGTTACAAATGTCATCTTTTTTTAAAAATTACAGAGACATAAAATGTATAATTTCACATTGAACCCTGTTTTTTATTAATTAAAAACAATGAATTACCTTTCAGAACTGCTGTTTATGTATCCAGAATACAGGTTACACCACATACTACTGAAAAATGGAACATGGTTAGTTGTGTTAAATGTTTAGCAATTGTAACAGTTTGTAATTGTATGCTGATTATTTTCATCGACATTAAACTTAAATAAAGTTCATTTTGCATCAACATAGAGGCAATTTGTAAGGTGAAAGTATTAAGTATATTCAAGGGTAGTAGTTAGTATTTTAACAGAATGAAGTATATATGAACAGTATTTAGCATGACGTTAATAAAAATATATAGGGCAGTATTTAGTATGGCAGTATTAATTATATGTGGGGTAGTATTTAGTATGACAGTATTAAGTATATCCGAGGGTCTTGCTAAGCCTCTGTACTTCATTCCATTCTTACCAGAGGCTACCATCCTTCAGAGTCTGAAAGTTCCCATAAAGTCATATGGGTCCAGACCTGCTGTAGTGCAACAAGACTGGTGTGTCAACACAAGATTACTTACAGCTGTCCCCTGGTCATTATTACCTTGAAGGAATAAAGGTGCAATCAGCATTGAAAATGAATGGATCTTTAAATAATTAAAAACAAAACGATTATTTCAACCTTCGATCCCTCAGGTGGCTCTGCATTAAAAACTGACATCATTCTGTAATGGATATTACCTCATGGGTTCAGGAACACTTCAGAAAATCATTATTAGTGAACAGAGTTCATGTCTCCATCTAAAAGTACAAGTTAAAACTCTACCATGTAAAGCGAACGCCATATATCAACAACACCCAGAAACACTGCCGACTTCTCTGGGCCCAAGCTCATCTGACATGGACTGAAGCAAAGTGAAAGAGTGGCCTGTGTCCTGACCAGTCCACATTTCAGATTGTTTTTGGGACTGTCCGGATTCAAGTTCAAAAGCCAGCATCTCTGATGGTACAGGGGTGTGTCCATGGCAACTTGGACATCTGTGAAGGCACCATTAATGCTTAAAGGTTCATACAGGTTTTGTAGCTGCCATCCAAGCAACGTCTTTTTCAGGGTCCCTGTTTAGTCCCTGTTTATCACTGCAAGACAATGTCACATTTTGTACGTGTTAAAAACAGCGTGGCTTCATAGTAAAAGAGTGCGGGTACTAGACTGCCGTGTCTGCAGTCCAGACCTGTCTCCCATTGAAAATGTGTGGCACATTATGCAGAGCAAAATATGACAATAGAGACCCTGGACTGTCGAGCAACTGAAGTTGTACATCAAGCAAGAATGGGAAAGAATTCCACCTACAAAGCTTCAACAATTAGTGTCCTCAGTTCTCAAGCACTTACTTGTGTTGTTAAAAGGAAAGGTGATGTAACACAGTTTTAAACATGCCCCTGTCCCAACTTTTTTTGTAATGTGTTGCAGGCATCAAATTACAAATGAGTGAATATTTGCAAAAACCAATAAAGTTTGAACATTCAGTATCTTGTTTTTGTAATTTATTCAATTGTATAGGGGTTGGAAAGGATTTTAAATTTGCAAATCATCATTCTGTTTTTATTTACGTTTTACACAACATCCCTCTATAACTTTATAATTGGGGTTGTCATATATGTTATCTGTAACACACATCACACAAATATATAGTATAACCAAACCAATAGCTTTAGACTAAATCTGTTCCTGTTTTCTTATCGACTAATATTTTTCTCATCACAGCCTGGAACGAATTTTGAAAAATATCATAGCTATATAACAATCAGTGGTGCTGTTTTGATTTGTGTGGTGAACGGGTTTATGGATAAAATGTCCACAGCAGCAGAACAATCTAGCAGTTTGGTTTTATTCGATAGGTATATTGGAGAGAAATAGATAGACTATTATTTTGAAGCGACAAAAAAATTGCTTATAATAAGCGGACTTGCCAACTGCGATTACATGGTGTGTCTTATTCCAGTGAAATAAGATAGATAGCTTTACATTGTCCCATTCTTATTACATTCACCCACTTGTGTAATGTCTCTAAAATGATAAGCACACTTTATCAGCACCCATAAATGATCCACTTGTTGTCTCAAAAAACCCACTTAGAGTCCAATTTGAGCTTGTTTTCCAGAGGTATCTGACCAGAAGGGTACCTCTCATTATCCAGTCCAAGCCGGAGGCTGATGTATGCTAGCTATCAAATGTAAGAGCGATTTTTGGACGAAATTGGAGAAGCCAATTTTACCACACCTACGTGAGGGTATTTTATAGTTGTAAACATACCAAACGGGTTTGTCAATAGAGCATTTAAACCGGCAAATATCCCATGGGTTAATGGATGTTTGGAAAGTTGACCCATTGGTCTAACCACCACCACCACATACTGCTCGTCATCCTCCTCTACTATCATCCCAGATATTGTGTTTCCTCGAGATGTTCTTACTAAAGCCTTAAGGCAAATGTTTGTCCTCTTTTTGCACTCACTTATTGGATCCTGGACCACAGGTATATCTGGACTGTAGCAGCATACACCTTCAGCGATCTCAGTGTATGCACTGACTCAAACATTTCATTTCTCAAGAGCTGTAGCAGAGATGCACCTGTGGACAAACTTGTGCATTACTGTACTGCTGACCTTGTTGACTAAGGTTTGTTTTTGTATAATGCTTTATTCTAAGAACATGGCTGAAGAGGATTTATATATACACTATTATACATATTATAAACATATGTTTGTCATATTTTTCTTTTGCTTGACTCACAGGTACAACATGCACGTGGAAGTAAGTAATCGATCGTTCGAGAAATGCTGTGAATTAGCAAAATATTATTTTGAATCTAGCAAACAATAAATTTGTCTTGTTTCTTCGTTTTTGGGAGAAAACAGTCTATCTAATGAGAGTCTAAGGAACGTTCCCTTCCTCGATGCAAGGCTTCATTCATTTTTAGTACAAAGAATCAGGGCAAAGTTATTGTTCATATCTACCACACATTATAGATGTTCTAGATCTAGACTGAACTATTATAGAAATAGTGCTGTAGTTGTTGTATCAATACTGATGCTAAAATGCATTCCAAAATGTAAGATATTATATGAACTAAACAATCTTGTGTAGATCTAACAATTTTCTATCATTCCTAAAGTCACGGGCTGCGAGATTACGTCAACCACATCAACCTCAGCATCCTCACTCTACATCAAATGGATGAATTTTCCTGGAGCAACAAATTACTCACTTGAATTAAGAGTTGCCAGTTCAACCAGTACAACTCCTATTGTTATCCAACAACTGGCAACCACAACTGAGAAACTGGTACAAGGATTAAAAGCAGGAACCATTTACAATGTGACTCTCAAAGTTTATCAGTTTTATATTTTGCTGTGCATAACCTCAACAACAGCACAAACAGGTAGGTACTGAGATCGCAATCTAATGGATTCAATAATAGTGTCAGTGTGATGACATGCATTTCTTTATTTCCGGCCTAAGCTGGTCTATGCTCATCAGTGCTGGTATATTGCTCTTTTACTCGGGACAGAGAAATCACAAAGATACTCTAGGCTATTTGTAATACTGGGACGCACAAAATTATGAGGTGCTTGGGGTCATAGGACACAACTGTGCATAAAAAATAACCCTGTTAAACTCTAAATAGAGTAGATTGTTAACACAAACTAAACACTGTTAGTTTACTGTGCCACTAAAGTATTTGTTAGTTTAATGATTGCCTTTGCTGCAGTGGTTTAATGTGTGCTTTTGCTTGGCTTTTTAAGCAGTAGAAAACCTTAGGGAGCATGTTATAAGGAATTTCAACGAAAAATCCCAGCCTTGATAACACACAAACTCGTGTTTATTTTACAATATATCAAAGACCACCTGAATGTCATACTGAATATTCTTTAGTATTAAAAATACCGTTTGCCAAAAAGCAGAAAAAAGTCTTTGCACTGAGAGTATAATTGGGAAATACCTGAAACAAAAGTACAAAAGTCTGTGTTTGAATATTGCATTTCAACATAGCAATGAACTTTTTCATAATATTGTGAAAGCCAAATTAGCAACAGAAAAACTTCATCGTTCATCGTTACACATTCTGTGTAATGACAGATGGATTACCAACCCTGTTAAGGGCTATTACCAGTCAGCATAATTAAAATGAACCTTCGTTTACACTAAGTTTAATGTTTGCATTAAACAAATGCCTTTTTTTGACAGACAAATTAAAAATGATGCTCATATGCATAAAACAGTTACTCAACAAGGCATACAGACACTCATAAACCACAAAATGAATAGACTATCAGGTCATCACCACTAAAGTGCGTTTGATTAAGCCCCTGCTTCAGCACATTAAATATACAATTATATGCTCAAGGAACGGGACTGGATTAAAAGAGTTATGCTCAAAGATGAAACCCTGACAAGTGTAGTATTTTGAATATCTTTATCCTTCCCGGCATATCTAAGCACTGTCTAGTATAATGCAACGATATACCACCACTGGCAAATAAAACCCACAAAGCTGGTAAACATCTAATGCTTATTTTCTTTTAGTCCCTGAAACCTCACAAATAACCCTAGTCAAGGCAAAGTCAAGCACATCAATAAATTTGCAGTGGTCGAGCGCAGTTGGAGCCACCAGTTACATAGTAGTGCTGGATGGAGTGTTTCACACTGAACACCGCAATCAAACCTTTACATCTGTGAGTGGAGATGTGACTGGACTCCAGCCAGCAAAAATCTACAACTGCTTTGTGTATTCCTCCAACTCTGCTGGTCTGGGGGCAAAGAGCCCCGTGAAAGCTGTTAGCACACGTAAGTGTTTTTCTGTCATACATCTAAATGGTATTGATGATAATGATAAAGATGATCATGGTAATAATGATTAACAATATTAATAATGTGATAATTATGCTAGATTATGCTAAAGGGCCGACAAAGTATCACTTGGGACGGTGAATACAGGGTGGAGGCCAAACATATAATAATATCCATTGACTTTAGTGACTTTATTAGTAGTTCTCTACTAGGTTTCAGCACTAATAGCAGATCCCATGCAGATGTTGCTATAGTCTGGTCAAAGTTCTCAGTCAGTCCCTTCATCATGTGAATGAGAAGCGGACAGCTTCCAGGTGATACACCTGCACAGCTTGCTAATAGCAGGTCTGATGCATCTGGAAGGAAAAAGACCAGGTCTTGGGTCTTGGAAATGCAAAGAGTGTACTGTGGTGTAGCCCACTGGGGAAATAAAAAAGCATCCAGATTATGTTTAATATCGATAGAACATTATGAAAGATGGAAGAATAAGATGCTATTATTTTCCATATGGATCAATACAGTTGCATGTACAGTATCTCACAAAGTGAGTACATCCCAGACAGTTTTGACATCTCTTGGGTTTTTTAAAATACTTTTTTGCAGAATAGTTTTACTGTTAAGGTTTGATGAGTGTGTTTTTGTTCTGGTGCCTTGGCTGGTTTAACCTGTCATGGACAAGCACACTCCTGAAGTTTGTCATTATTTTCATTTTCTGGGAGAAATTCTGGGATACCATTAGGATGATGTACATTCTTTAACATTTGGAACAACGTGATGTTTGTTTTAAAAAATAACATTTAGCTATTTAGTGTTTTCCAATGGCTCATGCCTTGATGCTAATATTTTCTCCAATGAAGGACAGAACTGTTACCCAAATAAACTATAAGGCCAAATAATTCATAAGTGAGGGTAAAATGTATATTTTAACGATGAAAATTGTATTGATTTGACAAATGTTATGGCAGTGACAGATAACCAGTGAATTTCACATTCTAATCTGCTGCTCTCCAGTGTTCCCACCACCTGGTACCGTGAATGTGACAACGACAAATTTCAACACAGCTCTCGTCACCTGGTCCAGCGTTAGTGGTGCAATCTACTATCTTGTGCAGCTGAGCGAAAACCAGACAGGATTGCTGCCCCTGTCTTGGAACACCTCAGTTACTTTTATGAATATAGGTAACCTTAAACCATGTTCGAGTTACAAAATAGAAGTTTCAACCCTCAACATGTTTCTGCAACCTGGAGAGCCAAACATTGTCTCCTACACCACCAAAAGTGAGTTGTATGTGTCACATGATCATATTTATGGTGTAAAAATCGAGATATCCTCTGAATGAATGTCCTTATTTTAATCGACTGATTAAATTCCAGAAACCTTCATTAACAATTATTTTTTTTGCTCAGATATTGATCAAGTGTCATCCATATCAGTGAACTACAACTGTAAAAATGCTACAGCAACTGTAACGTGGACACCAGTGAATGGTGCTTATTCTTACCGTGCAATAGCCACTGGCAGGAATGGAGCAACTCTTTCCTGCATGTCCAGCGGCACATCCTGTCAGATTCCTTCTCTTGCATGTGGGGAACGCTATAAAGTGGATATCACCGCCACCGGAAACTGCGAGAGCACCTCCAACACCAGTTACTACTTTGAGACAGGTATACCTTTTGTGTAAGCTTGCAAAGAGAGGAGGCTCACGTCAAATATTTTTTGTTTGTTTGTTTGTTGGTCAGTGGAGTGTAATAGCGTCCAAGAAGAGACATACAGTGTTCCCTCGTTTATCGCAGGGGTACATTCCAGGACCACCCACAATAAACAAAAATCCGTAAAGTAGGGATGCTATTATTAGTATTTAGACACTATTTTAGCCGTAGGACTTGCAGAACGTTTGGGTGGAATCGTAGGGTTTGAATGAATTCAGTCTATAATAAAACTTTCACAACCAGTGAACACAACACCGCAGATAAAAACTTGTCATGTCTGCAAGTAGAGACTCAGGCGGGCGATGTTCTAGTCTTACTTCTCGTTTTTGGTGAGTATTCATCCGCTGAGTAAATACTCTATTGTACTGCTGAATAATCAAGCAACATGTGAAACAAGCGAAAGGTTAACGGCAAAGTGGCGAGGAAACACTGTATTCTTAATACATCATTAATATACACAATATCATAGTGTTTTTGGCAGTATCTGTCATGCATTTACGTCTCATTTGCTTGCAGTTTTCTTGTAAAAATACTCTTTAATGTATATGTACCTTACAATAGTGTAAAAAGGCTATGTTAATGTCTGATCAACTTCCTGTTACGCAGAACTTAATGTGGACGTTAAATGGTGCATACATGTAGACTTGGTAAAAATGTAACAGCAAACATATTGCCTTTCCTTGCTAATACCCTCTTGTTTCTCTTACACACACAGCACCATGCCCACCCCAGAACCTGGAGATTTATCACGAGTGTTCTACCAATGTGGTGGTGTTATCATGGGCTCCCACCAACGTAACAGCATTTTACATTGCAAAGTCTGTCGACTCCAATGGACGGGTGAATGAATGCAAATCTTTGTACAACTCCTGCTTCTTTGCCGAAATGGACTGTGGGCGCAGCTACAGATTTACTGTCAGCTCTGTGTACTCCGGTGATCAGGACTGCATCAGCGGAAGCTCTATGCCAGTAAACATTTTTACAAGTAAGATAACAAGCAACCAGCAGCTAACTGATGTCACAAGCTGGATATTAAGTAGCTGTTAACCATTACCACAGGTTAGAAACAGGTATCCAAAAATCTAGCATAGGTAAGAGAGCAAGCAACTTCTAAACATTACCACCGTCAAAAATCTAAATAATTGCTAATCACTTGCATATTCAAGGCACTAGGTAACATAAGGTAACAACTAAGCCTTCCCCCAGGTAAGATATGATAAGGAAACTAAGCACAGGTGAGAGATAATTGCGATGTGATTTTAAATGGTTGTGCCCCGTAAAAGTCCAGACTTCTATTTGAAACAGCTATCAGTAATTGTATCTTGCATGATATACGCTTAAATGCGTCTCCCATCTTCGTATCCCTTGCAGCACCATGTCAACCCCAAAACGTTTACTCCACAATGATGAACTGTCAGTCTGATGTGCTGGTCAACAGCTGGGATCCGTCCCCTGGCGCACTCAGCTACATGTTGCAGGCAACTGGTAATAAGAATGACTTCCTGAGCTGCTCAACCCAGAACACAAGTTGTATGATGACAGGTGTGAAGTGTGGTCAGACTCTGAGTGTGTGGATCTCTGCCTCCAATAACGACTGCAGCACCGAACCCATGCTGGTGAATCAGCCGGAAACACGTGAGTAAATACCCACATATCATTGAACTTATCCTTTAATACTAAAGTTAGACTAAAGGCCGATACAGCTTGTGCTGTCACCTCACCGGTCCAAAGATCCCGGGTTTGAGTCCAGGTCCAGACTCAAAAGAAATTATAAACTAAACTAAAGAGACATTTTCCACTACGCAACAGCAACTACGTAAACTTAGTAGAAATGTTGTTGTTGTTTTGCTTGTTGTTTTCCCAACTAGCCATCCCCAACAACCATCCACAAACAAAGTAATTTTACCTGAACTAACTAACCTTGGTTACACTGTTAAATCAAGACGGCTTGCTCAATATTCTTCAAAGGTCAAAAGTACTCTTGATTGGAATGTATTATCAGATAATTGCTTTGAGTAGCTGTTGAAATTTTGCTGTTTTTTTTTAATCCTTTTTTTAAGACCTCGTTCTTAGGGTGACAACACCCCCTTTATCTTCCAGTGCCCCGTGTCCTGGTTCAAAGTTGACTAGTGCATTTTTCTCACTCCCAACAAATGTGTTGAAAAAAAAAAACGTAGAACTTGCAGGAATTTTACAAACGAAACCCCACTAATCTGTAAATCTCCATTTTCTTTCTAGCTCCTTGTGCTCCTCAGTTCGTTTCGGCGGTGAAGACCTGTGACCCGTTCTCGATCACGCTCAGCTGGATGGAAAGCAGCAACACCATGTACTACACAGCCAAAGCTGTCCATCCAAGTGGCATGGTTTACTCTTGTAACACAGTGGAGACACAGTGCGTTATCCAGGGCCTGCAATGTGGCCAGACCTATGAGGCCTATGTTGTGGCAACTAACACCTGCAATAGCACAGACAGTCAGCAAATCACTGTATATACTGGTGAGGTTCCATTGTGAGCATTAGATTATCATTCGAGTACATACATTGACACAGCCTGTTTTAATTAAAATGTTTCTATCAGATGTATCTAATGTGTCTCATTCCTGAATCACACATGCTGCTAAGAATTTAAATGTACATAAGATTGTTTGTGGTGTATATTTGGTCTATGTGACAAACCTCGTTAAGTGCAAAATGGATACACGAGGGCTAATTCCAATTGTACACTACACTTTCATTTCTGTCCAACTTACACATACATCTTTCTCTTTCGTCCTCTCCTGTAGCTCCCTGTGCCCCAGTCAATGTGGAATTGGTAAATGACTGCACGGCAAAAACAGTTACAGTTCTTTGGCAGGGACAGCAGGCTGGAGGATCCTACTTTGCTCTGTTACAAGACAAGAATGGAGCCACGTTAAACTGCAGCAGCACTGGAAACAACTGCAGCATACCCAATTTGAATTGTGGACTCAGGTATAATGCCACTGTCATGCAAATTGACAGAAACTGCAGCAGCCTACCTTCCACAGCCGTTCAGATGGAGTCAGGTAATTATTCATATAAATATTCACTCACCACTGAACCACAAACAACTGCATATTGTTCAAAACATTTAGAATACTTGAGTAACAAGTTCTTTAAATTTTTTTTAATTAGACCCTACATTTAGTCCAGTTGATTCACATACTGTTTCTAAAAATATGGAAATTCTAACCATCTGTTCAAATTAAGTATCATGCAAAATGATTCAGTTTTTTAGATAGTAATTAAGAAATTTTGCAGAAGTATTGATCGTGTATAGCATACGTCTACAAAGCCAGGCTGTGACTAATGGGACAAAACCATCGGACCAAAGTGGTTTTGAAACTGATTCAAAGTCAAATTGATTTACATGTTATTTAGATTGATTTGGACTCAAAAAGGGACCCTGCTTAGGTAGCCTAGATGATATGTGTGAAAGTAAATTATTTAAATGGCACATTTATAATTACAGTTTAAATTTGTAGAAATGAAGTAGAAAATAAAATAGAAAACAATTTTCTAAATATTTTAAATATAATATAATAATGTAAGGACAATAATAAAAGAAAGAAAATATATCAATATTATGAAAAATGTAAATAAATGATATAAACTACAGAATGTATTACAATAATAAAGTATAATAATAATAAGTACATATAATAAAATAATAATTAGTAGGAAATTGATGCTTTAATTGAGTCTCTTGGCATTATTTAGTCCAGTAAACAGAGTCAACTGATGGTTCTTGTATCTCCAGCAGAAACTTATATTTTATACTTATACTTTTTATACTTATACAAATATTTTGTATTTGATCAGCTAGCAACCAGCAAGAATTCTGGCTCTCACACACCTGTTAGTTTTCCTTTAAGAAGCCTCCTATTCTGCGCTCATCACCTGTATTAATTAGAACTGTGTGAAATAATTATCGGGAAAAAAGATCTGTCAGCACACTCAATCACACTTCAACCTCTCGACCATCCTCAAGACCAAACGGCTTTCTAAGGACACCAAGAACTTGCATAAGGCTGGGATGGGTTACAGGACACTAGGAAGTCAGCTTGGTAAAAGGCATTTACTGTTGACTATTGCATTGTTGGAAAATGTAGGAAACACAAGATGACTGTCAATCTTCCTTGGTCTGAGGCTCCATGAAAGATCTCACCTTGTGATGTAAAGATGATCATGAGAAAGGTCAAGAATCAGCCCTGGAGAACCTGGTCAATGACCTGAAGAGAGCTGGGAACAAAAACAACTATTAGTAACACACTACGGTGTCAGGGATTAAAATCCTTGCAATCTTGGATCATCGCTTAAACGCTTGATTGTTATTGATAGATCCATAATTATATTATATTTAAAGAAAAATATGATAATATTACTTGTATATTTAAAACAAATATTTACATTTTCCCGTCTTCATTTTGTTCCACACAGCTCCCTGTCCCCCCCAGAATGTAAGAACAACAGTGCCATGTGACAGCAGCACTGCTACAGTGATGTGGGATGCCAGTGCAGGTGCCATGACGTACACGGTGCTGGCAAATACAGGCATAGGACAAACACTTGCCACTTCTTGCTCCTCCAGAAGCACTTCCTGTCAGCTGACTGCTCTGACATGTGGAAGCACATACAGTATCACAGTCCTAGCCAGCAATGGCAACTGTAACAGCACATCCCAGCCTAGTGCCACTGTAGTGACGGGTAAACATGATCACACACACTGGCACTCATCCTCTCTGCTAAACATTTCATCTTATCCACTCAATATAATTTAATCTAAAAGTACTGTATATCTAAATGTATAATAATTACAATAGGATTTACTACATCATTTTACCTTTACATTTCTCTTAGCTCCCTGTGCCCCGGCTAACCTGGTGACTAGGGTGGACTGCAGCACAAACAGAGGGCTCCTGTCCTGGAACAGTGCTGCAGGTGCCATGACCTACACAGCCAATGTGATGAATGGGAATGGCTATGTCACTTCCTGTTCCACCAACAGCACTTCCTGTGAGGTCACTCTGAACTGTGGGCAGGCCTACCAGGCTGAGGTGGTAGCCTCATCAGATGTGTGTAACAGTCCTCCATCCTCTAGACTTCCATTCTCCTCTGGTGAGTTTCACACACATTTTCACACTGTATAAAATAGATCATGTCTATCTAGTTCTACAAAATGTTACAGGAATTGGGCAGAGTGTTGTACTTATTTTAGGGGAGACATTCAATATCAAGCAAAAACTATGTGGACACAAGAACAAAACATCCATTATGGTCCTTCCAAGGTTTCTTTTTTACAATGTTTAGGGATTTTTTACTTTTCCATTGTCTCCCTAGGTTTGCTGAATTTGGGATTCCCTTTATGAGATAATATAATATTGTAAAGCTTCTTTGAAAAAAAGCGCTACATTATAAAATCTTACTTTCTAATGATACAGAAGAATTTGTAATTAATTTTATTAACTGTATTTATGCAATTAGTAACCCAATAGTATTTCAGTATTAAAATACCTGGCTGTAATCTGATTCTCTTTTGGGTTTGTCAGCTCCCTGTGTACCACAGAACATAAACGGACTTCTGGACTGTGCTTCTAACAATCTCACTGTGCAGTGGCAGGGAACATCAAGCACCAATCTCTATACAGCCTATGTTACCAGCAGTTCTTACCAAGCTTCCTGCAGCAGCTCATCTTCCTCCTGCCTCATCGTGGGTGTGCCTTGTGGCCAGACCTTCAACATCAATGTCTCCAGTTCCAGTGGTAGCTGCAATGTAATGCAGGCTTCATCCAGCCAGGTCCAGTCAGGTAAAAGGAGTTTCATACTACTGCCAATTAAATAAACTGATACTAGATCAAAGAAAAGCTGAACAAAAGCTAAACACATAAACAGAAAACACACACACACACACACACAAGCTAGAGACACAATGCAAACAGAAAACAAACAAGATTTAGGCAGAAACTGCACACAGGATGATAAAACACTAGACACTGATTAATTACTTGTATATTTAAAACAAATATTTACATTTTCCCGTCTTCATTTTGTTCCACACAGCTCCCTGTCCCCCCCAG